>JAODAL010002908.1:0-184537 GCA_025379985.1 Phyllomedusa bahiana
CCGCCGTCCCCGGCCCCTAACCTGCATTATCCAGGCCGTATTGCGCCTGGATAATGTGCAGGTCACTTTCTCCCCGCCCGGCGGATTAGCCGAGCGGGGTGGAACGACGGAATCCACTGTTCTCTATGAGAACGGTGGATTACCGTAATTACTGTGACGGATTGGCGCCATAATGCAGCGCAAATCCGGCGCGCAGTACAGCGCCAATCTGCGGCGAAATAAGCCGTGTGAACGGCCCCTAACAGTCTATTCCTTGCGCTTGGTGTGATCTTTGATGATCGACCACTCCGGGAAGGGCAATATTGGTCTTAAATTTTCTTCATTTGTATACAATCTGCCTGACTATAGATTGGTGGATTCCAAACTCTATAGAGATGGTTTGGAGAACCTCAGAAGTCTCCAGTTTTCATGCCATGATGTACTTTCATAAATATTTGTTGTGAAAATTAGATTTTGATAGATCCTTGTTCTTTACATTAAGCAGGTTGCCCACTCACATCTGACATTGACTGAAAACACCAGAACCTCAATAAATAAATGGCCAAGTGAATATTTTTGACTCGCTTGTCTGATGTCTGGTTCTCTTTATCGTCTATTAGGACTTGTGTGAAAATCTAATGTACTGCTGGGTCAAATGTTTGCAGAAATATAAACAATTCTGAAGGATGTCCAAACTTTCAAACACTACGGCATATATATATTTACACAGTATATATACAGTTGAAACCAGTAGTTTACATACATTATATAAAAAGACACATATGCATGTTTTTCTCATTATATGACATGAAATCAGAATAAACCTTACCCGTTTTAGATCAATTAGGAACCAAAATTATTTATATTTGCCAAACGCCAGAATAATGATAGAGAATTTTTAAGGCATTTTTATTACTTCCTGCAAAGTCAAAAGTTTACATACATTTCATTAGTATTTGGTAGCATTGCCCTTAAACTGCATGACTTGGGTCAAACGTTTTGGATATCCTTCCACAAGCTTCTCACAATAGCTGGTAGGAATTTTGGCCCATTCCTCCTAACAGAACTGGTGTAACTGAGCCATGTCCAATTGGAAGACCCATTTCCGCCCAAGCTTTAACTTCCTGGATGATGTTTTGAGATGTTGCTTCAGTATTACCCCATAATCTTCTTTTCTCAAGCCATCTATTTTGTGAAGTGCACCAGTCTCTTCTGCAGCAAAACAAGTCCACAACAACCGTTCAATTTTAGTTTTGTCAGACCATAGGTCATGTCTCCAAAAATGTAGGTCTTTGTTTCTGTGTGCATTTGCAAACATTAATCTGGCTTTTATTTGTTTCTTTTTGAGTAATGGCTTCGTTCTGGCAGAGTGGCCTTTCAGCCCATGTTGATACAGTACTAGTTTCAGTTTGGATAATGACACAATCTTACCAGCTTCTGCCAGCATCTTCACAAGGTCTTTTGCTTTTGATCTTGGGTTGATATGCACATGTCAGAACAAAACACGTTCATCTCTGAGACACAGAACCGGTCTCCTTCCTGACCGGTATGTTGGCTGGACATTCCAATCTTATTTGTTCTTGCTTGTAAGTGTTTGTACAGATGAACAAGGCACCTTCAGGTATCTGGAAATTGCACCCAAGGATGAACCAGACTTGTGCAAGTCCACAATTCTCTTCCTGATATCTTGGCTGATTTCTTTAGACTTTTTCATGACGTTACACACAAAAGCAGTGTGTTTGGGTGTGCTTTAAAATACATCCACAGGTTTGTCTCTAATTAACTCAGATGTTGCTAATAAACCTATCAGAAGCTTCCTATCAGGTTGCTAATAAACCTATCAGAACCTATCAGACATCATCTTATCAGCTGTTTCAAATTGTTTAAAGGCATAGTAATCCTAGTGTATTAAAAAATTATCTCTCATTATTCTGGCAAATACAAATAATTTTGGTTCCTAATTGACCTAAAACGAGTAAGGTTTATCCTGATTTCATATCAGATAGTGAGAAAAACATGCATATGTGTCTTTTTATATAGTGTATGTAAACCTCTGCTTTCAACTGTATATAAATGCTGTTTTAATTACTCAGCAAGACTTCACACCAGGGGAACATTGATAGCATTGGCTGAGCACCCAAGGATGAACCAGACTTTTGCAAGTCCACAATTCCTGATATCTTGGCTGATTTCTTTAAACTTTAAACTGTGCATGATGTTACACCAAAAAGCAGTGTGTTTCTGGTATTCAATAAAATATATCCGCAGGTGTGTCTCTAATTAACGCAGATGTTGCCAGAAGCTTCCAAATATATGACATCATCATATGGGCTATGGGCTGTGTATGTAAACTTTTGACTTTACAGAAATAAATAAATAAAATGCCTTAAATAATTCTCTCTCTCATTATCCCGGCATTTGGCAAATATAAATAATTTTGGTACCTAATTGACCTAAAACAGGTAAGGTTTATTCTGATTTCATGTCAGATAGTGAGAAAAACATGAATATGTGTCTTTTTATATAGTGCATGTAAACTTCTGGTTTTAGGTGTAGGTATAGTACCTATTGAGGAGACCTATACATATATATATAGCCTTATGGTTATCAGGAAGAAAGTCTGCTCCCTTGGTAAACCTTTAATATAGATATTGTGCAGATCTGTGGATAGTAACATGTGGAAGTTAGAGTGCTCATTAAAGTCCATTGCATGCATTATCTGCTTTTCCAATGCTGTTCCTTATGCAATCTCTCTTTTCCGCTTCAGCTTAAAGCTTTCACTGTAATGAGGTCACTGAGTCCTATAGTACAGGGCTGTCTAAGTAATTACTAGTAACTGCTGTGGATCGGCCAAACAATCTATCTTGTTAAAAGTTAATGTATGACGTTACTGAATGCAAATAGACACCTTATCCTATACAGCACCTATACAAAATATTCCCACCCTTGGATTTATACAGATCAACAGAAAAATAGTCTTTAAAACAAAGATTTACAAAGCAATCCACATTCATAAGAATTATTATTCGAATCATCTACTTCATTTGCTGTTTCTTATATAGCACCAACATATTCCACAGCACTGCACATACATGGTCAACATCACTCCTTGCTTCCAATCTAATTTCCCTGTGTAGGACAAACTATGTAGGAATCCAATCAGCCTATCAGTATGTTTTTTGAAGTGCAAGAGGGAGAAACCCAAGAAAACACAGAAAGAAAATAAAAATTCAATGCAAATTTTGCTCTTGGGTCCCCAAAGCTACACAAAGAGCCACACTGCTACCCTCAAACACTACAACAGTTCATTGGTTTATGCTGTGTACTGTTTTGTGCAGTCTTTAATTTTAACTATCATATGACTACTGTAGAACAACATAAGAAGTAACTGACCTACTTCTCTGTGGCATGAGTGGTATATAGTTACAGTTTAGAATAGCTTGCATTCCCTAGGTATAGATAGCAGAGGGACTGTCACGATGCCCATCAGTCTCAGTTCGCTCCTCTAAAAAGTTTGTCACAGTTCTACTTCATAATATTTTTGGTGTAGAAACTTTTAACCATAGGCAATTACCTAGAATAATAAAACTCCCTTAAAGGGGTTGTCTCTTTTTATGTTAAAGATCTTGCAAAAACAAGTCACTTTGCAATATATGTCCATTAACAGTGTCCTACCTATTCCTAGATATCCCCTCTTGTATGGGCTGCATCAGCTCCTCAGGTCGCTATAGCTACAGACCTGTTGGATCTATCCTTATAGGCTGACAGCACTGGTTGCTATAGCTACAGACCTGGCTTCTACTGCAGCCTAGTGGAAGCCAGTAAACGCCCCTGAATTCAAAGTGAAACCAAGAAAACAGGACTGGGGTAACATGTATCAATGTAGTGAGACAACCCCTTTAAGCAATATGTAAGGGGAGTAAACCTCAAGTTCCCCACACTCTCACATAAGACATGTGACATCACTTTAAAGAGGACCTATCACCATTGCACATACTACGCTGTCTTACAGATCAAAGGATGTAAATATAACAAAACATGAAAAAAGTTACCTTTGGTAGCATAATCTCCATAATTACAGTCATTATGTAATGTGAGAATTATCAAGTAAACAGCTGATGGGAGCGGCCATCTTGCGAATGGCAGTTCACCACTCTGTGCCTATAACGGACATGTCCACACATTCCAAGTTTGTATGCGCCAGCATTCCATGCTTGTATGCACTGCAGTCATGGCTGTAGGAGCTCTTTAGGAGCAGACACTTATATTAGTAATGCTGGGGCTTGGTGTCAGACGGCGTTAATTTATGTAACTCCAATGTTGATATTAACCCCCTCTCACTATCACCCCAGTATCTACTGCACCAAGGGTACTGGGAAGGGCCCGGTTACTGTCAGAAATGGAACTCGTTCTGCTCAGGGCACTTTCAGCCCTCATACTCTCAGGCTATGTCTACATAGCACAGAAATACTGTCGGATTTTTGGCGATTTCAGTATTTTGAATCCGCTGAAAATCTGACGGTACCCTGTGCTGCATAGACAGCGATGGAAAATCTGTGCTGTAGTCTATACAACATAGGTTTTCTACTATCAAGTTTAAAACTCAGCAGAATATGCAACATGTTGTATATTCCGCCGGACCCTGCACATTTTTTGCACAAATCGGACTTTATATGACATTTTGTCATATGCTGAGTGCACATAGCCTTACTCTGTCCATAACTTTTAGATAGCCCCCAGTAGGTAGGTACTTACCTTTCCATGCTCCCTCGTTGAGTCTGCCTGTTCTCGGCCCAAAGCCTGGTGCATTCGGCTATGTTAACACGGCTTATTTTGGGACGGATTTCAGTCCGTAATTCACGCTGTACTGCGCAATTGCGACTGAAAATCCACCCCATCATTACGGTAATCCACTTTTCTAAAGAGAACTATGGATTCCTCACTTCCCCCCGTAAAAATTTCCGAGCGGGGAGGAAAGTGACTGAAAATTTATCAGGGGGATAACGCCGTGGATAAGAGTGTCTAGGGGGCCCGGGGGGGGGGGGAGTTTTGCCGGCCCCCCCCCCCCGGCTGCACACACACGGGCTATTACGGCGAAATCCTCCCTGAAATTACACCGTGGATAAGCCGTGTGAACATAGCCTTGGCTTGGGGCCTAAGACAAAAAACAGCGCGGGTAGCCAAATCCCCCTTAGAAGATGCCCCCTGTACCGTGAATGCCCCCCTGGCCAGTCGCCCCCCTGTAGCCAGTACTCCCCCACTTGTAGCCAGTAGATACCCCTGAGCCAGTAGATCCCCCCCTTTACCCAGTGATCCCCCCCTGAGCCAGAACACCCCCCCTGTAGCCAGTGATGCCCCCCTGTAGCCAGTAGTGCCCCCCTGTAGCCAGTAGATGCCCCCCTTGTAGCCTACAGGGCCCAAACAATACATAACCTGGTAATAACAATATACACCATTCGGTGTCTAGGGTCGGGATTGGCAATTTCCCCCTCGTCCCGTTTTCAGCAAACATATAACATTCCGCCAAAGGGTAAATAATAAAACTCCTTTTAGGGGAATTTTATTCAAGTAAAAACATCGATCAGACATACTTTATTTTTTTTCAATGTCTGCACAAAAAATAACCACGAACAGTAAAGATTCAATCCATTAGTTCATGCCCCCCCTGTAGTTAGTGAGAGCGAAGGGAGGGGGGGCGTCACCCTCCAGGGGAAAAGCAAAAACGTTTCGGAAGACAAAACCCCTCCTTTCTCAAGCACGGGAAAAGTGATTAGAGACATCTTATTAGGAAAACAATCTTTAAAATTTATAACTTTGTCTGACAACTTAAAAAATTTTAAAAAATAGCTTCCAAAAAAAGCATTGTGACATTTACAGAAAAACATTCATATTAAATTTCTCTTTTAGTCCCTTTGGGGGTTAAGTGTTTCTAGTTTGAAATCCACATTGTTTTCTCTGCGAAGATGTTCTTTCTATTGATGTACCTTCTAATGGGGAAAACCTGTTCAAAAATACACCTGGGGAGTTTAACTCCGTGGGGTTTCTCGTAAAATGGCGGAAAAAAGTCCCCTCCAAATTTTTTTTATCTTGTCATCACTTTTTTTCCCATTTTATTTGGAAATACGTATGGCTGAACGATGTTTTATTAATTTTGATTTTAAAACTACGGGTTGTTGCCCCATTACCCAAGCCCCAAGGGGCCCTTTACAAAATAAAAAACATTTTGCTTTACAAGTATCATACCTTTTTATTGTTTTATATCCCTTGTGGTAGGGTTTTAAGTACGGCCACATTGCATGGCTTTTTTACAATTTATCACGGAAACGTCCCTTCTTTTTTTGTTTTTGCACTCATAGTTTTTTTTCTTATCTTTTGTCTGATCTGATGAGCATATCCCCAAGGTTTTTGCCTTCGATAAAAGAATCTGGGGGGTATTTTGAACAAGGTCCGAAATTTTGGGGTAGTGGACAGTAGCGGCCAGTATTTTTTTTAAATATTCAAAGTTTTTACTTTACATCCGAACTCCCTAATAAAAGAAAAAAATCCATTGTTTTCTCCTTTTATTAGTTTTGTAACGCTATCTTATCCTGGCCAAAACATCCTGTCCCTAATTTCTAAATTTTAGATCTATCATTCCCTTTTTAAATTTTTTAAAAATCTTCCCATTTGTTCAAATATATTTAGTAACTGAGCAAAACTCTTGCCCCAATAAAACTGACTTTTCGGATGCCATTTTAAAACACTAGGGGGTGATGCTGTTTTGAGTAAAAGATTGTTTTTTTCCATAGGTTTGGAATAAAAGTAAGTTTTTAATGTACCTTTACATTTCTTATTTCAACATCCCAAAAAAAACAAAATTTTCTTAAAGGTGCAGAGAACTGAAAAAATGGGGGCAAGCTTGAGATATCATAAAAATTGGTTTTCACCAGTGCCCTTCCATAACAACAGGATATCGTCCACATATCAAGCCCCAGTTCGACGTGGATGAGACCTGATGGAAGACATAGGTTTTTTAAAAAAAATCATATAAAGATTACGAACCCCGGGCTGCAGGCGAGCCCCTGAGGTGCCTTGTTGCTGTATGAAAAATTGTGTGCCGAACCTGAAATAGTTCTTAGTCAAAATCTAACAATGACATAATAAAATTAATCTGTTGATTAGTTAAAGACACATCTAAACATAGTGCTGTTCTCACTGCCTCTACCCCTTCTTCAAATGGAATGTTTGTTTATAGAGATTTTATGTCAAGTGTAACTAAATAAGTAACATTTTTGCAATCCAAATTTTTTATGATTTTTAACAATTCTGTAGTGTCTTGTATAGACCGTTGGTCCCGTTTGATATGTTTTTGCAAAAATTGATCAACATAAATAGCAATTTTTTCAAATATAGAGTTGACCCCTGAGACTATAGGTCGTCCCGGGGGGTTAGTGGCAGATTTATGTACCTTAGGTACGAGATAAAAGATAGGGACTCTAGGATGTTCATTATACAAAGAATTTTTTAATCGTTCGCTTATGATGCCATTTTCTGTGGCATCCTCCAGAATATTCTTAATCAATATATTAAATTCTTTAGTGGGGTCTCTATCTATTTTCTTATATATAATCTCATCTGACAGTTGTGTATGGGCCTCCTGTATGTAGTGGCTGGTGTCCATTATGACGGTAGCCCCGCCCTTGTCGGCTTTTTTTATGGTAATCGATTTGTCACTTTTTAACTCTTTCATCGCCTGCCATTCTTTGCTATTGAAATTTTTAAACTTCTTACAATGTTTGCCTGCATTATATTGAGCATTATTGTTGAATTTTAATTCTACTTCTTTTTTAACCGCCTGTGTAAACGTATCTAATGTAGTATTATGTATGGGCGGATCAAACTGACTCTTTTTGAAAATGCGTTTAGATGTACAATGCTGTTCAGAATTTTCCTTTTTATTTTCACTGAAAAACATTTTAAGACGTATTGATCGGCATAACCTATGCAAGTCCACATTAAATTGAAATAGATCGTTATGATTAGATGGAATGAAATTTAGTCCTTTATTCAAGACATCTTTCTGATCTGTAGTTAATGTCTTAGAGGAAATATTATGGAAGAGATGTTCTACGTTTTCTTCTTCGGTCTGCCACGATTTTTTGTGGTAGTTTCTCTGCCATAATTGTTTCCATTTTCGCGATCGTCTTGTTGTGGATGTTTTTCTAAAAAATCCTCCTGTTTTTTGGAACGTAGAGCCATTCTATAGGATACAGAGTCCTCTGAACCCGAAGCACTGGCATCACTGGTGTCTCTAGCTGTATTATGTCCTTGTTTTCGAATGTACGACCTATATCGAGACCTATCTTCTGCCCAGGTATACACTTTATTTAACTGATAATCGCGAGTGTCCCGCTCAAACTTTCTTAACTTATTTTGTAACAGCTGAGCTTGTAATTTAGCGATATTATTCTTTAATTCATCATTGATACGAACATACATTTCAGCTGTAATGGAGCGTTTCAGCTCATCCTCTGTGCTTTTGAGCTCCTCTCTTACTTTTTCTATAGCCAATTGTAAATGCTGTATCGTCAAAAATACAAGATCAATCGCATACCTGTTGCTGATGGCATACCAGCGGTCTTTGTATGCTTGGTCGTCTTGTAATAGTATAGGTTGTAAAGGACTGCGTAATTCTCTAGGTATTCTCTGAGCCTTTGCATACTCAGTTAGTGACGATGCATGGGATAAGAGTGCTGTTTCTTTCTTTTTCAATTGGGTTAATTTCTTGGAGAAATAAGTATAGTCTCTAATCACGTACCTGTGCTTGAGAAAGGAGGAGTTTTGTCTTCCGAAACGTCGCTTCCGCTGGAGGGTGACGCCCCCTGTCCATACTGCTCTCACTAACTAAATGCGGTTGCATGACACTAAGCTGGATTTAATCTTTCACTGTTCGTGGTTACTGCTGCTGCAGATCATTGAAAAAGAATACAAGTATGTCTGATCGACTGTTTTTACTTGAATGAAGATTGCCATTAAACGTGAGTTTTATTATTTACCTTGGTCGGAATGTTATAGCCAGTAGATGCCCCCCTGTAGCCAGTAGAAGCCCCATTGCAGCCAGTAGAAGCCCCATTGCAGCCAGTGATGCCCCCCTTGTAGCCAGTAGAAGCTCCCCTGTAGCCAGTAGATGCCTCCTTGTAGCCAGTAGATGCCCCCTGTAGCCAGTACATGCCCCCCTTGTAGCCAGTACATGCCCCCTTGTAGCCAGGAGATGCCCCCTGTAGCCAGTAGATGCCCCCTGTAGCCAGTAGATGCCCCCTGTAGCCAGTGATGCCCCCTTGTAGCCGGTAGATGCCCCCGTGTAGCCGTTAGATGCCCCCCATCCAGTAATATGCCCCCCCAGCCAGTAATATGCCCCCCCTGTAGCCAGTAGATGCCCCCTTGTAGCCAGTGATGCCCCCCTGTAGCCAGTGATGGCCCCCACTGTCGCCAGTAGCTGCCCCCTGTAGCCAGTAGATGCCCCCATAGCCAGTAATATGCCCCCCAGCCAGTAATATGCCCCCCTGTAGCCAGTAGATGCCCCCCATAGCCATTAATATGCCCCCTGTAGCCAGTACATGCCCCCCTTGTAGCCAGTAGATACCCCTGTAGCCAGTAGATGCCCCCCTGTAGCCAGTAGATGCCCCCCTGTAGCCAGTAGATGCCCCCTGTAGCCAGTAGATGCCCCCCTGTAGCCAGTAGATGCCCCCCTTGTAGCCAGTACATGCCCCTTGTAGCCAGTAGATGCCCACCTGTAGCCAGTAGAAGCCCCATTGCAGCCAGTAGAAGCCCCATTGCAGCCAGTGATGCCCCCCCTGTAGCCAGTAGATGCCCCCATAGCCAGTAATATGCCCCCAGCCAGTAATATGCTCCCCTGGAGCCCGTAGATGCCCCCCATAGCCATTAATATGCCCCCCTGTAGCCAGTAGATGCCCCCTGTAGCCAGTAGATGCCCCCCCTAGCCATTAATATGCCCCCCCTGTAGCCAGTAGATGCCCCCCATAGCCATTAATATGCCCCCCAGCCAGTAATATGCCCCCCCTGTAGCCAGTAGATGCCCCCGTAGCCATTAATATGCCCCCAACCAGTAATATGCCCCCCCCTGTAGCCAGTAGATGCCCCTGTAGCCATTATTATGGCCCCCAGCCAGTAATATGCCCCCCTGTAGCCAGTAGATGCCCCCTATAGCCAGTGATATGCCCCCAATAGCTAATAAAAATAAAATAAAAAAACAACTTACCTCAGCACGGTCCGCGCGTCTAGGTCCTTCAGCTTGTGAACAGTGTAAGCAGCGTGATGTCATCACGCTACTTACACCGTCTCGCAGGGCCCGAGACCTCCTCGGACGGCAGAGCTCGTGCCCCGAATGATTCTGCCTACCGACGCCCCTGCTGACATGTCAAAAACCTGGCATAGCCCTAAATAAGAGATGTAAAAAACGTTAAACTTTGGAGCATTCTGCACCAGCCACAGTGCTTTTGAATGTGCCAAATTTGTGGGGGCGCTGTAGTGGTTAGTTGCACCAGATTTGTATGATTAGACATATTTATGAATGTGGAGCACCTAAAGTAGGAGCATAACTGTCAGGTCAAGGCAGACCAAGTTCAAAGTGGTCTGTCTGAGCCCAAAGTTATCTTAATATGATTAAAAAATTTTCATTTCATTTTTTCAAAATGAAAAATCAAAAAATTAGAAATTTTTTTTTCCTAAAAAAGTTATACAGCATACAAAATCCTGGCCTACTTAACTATATTTGAATGAATAAAAATGTTCTTAAACTCTAAAGTATAAAAAAAATATACATTTTGTACGATTTTAAATAAAAAAAAGAAAAATCAAAAGATCAGAATGAAATTTAAAAATTTACTTTTTTTTGTATTATTCATCTTAATGAACTGCTTTATTCTCTATAGAGAAGAACAGAAGCTCAATCATACAAAATGTTTCTCTTTCTACTACCTGGTAATGCTCTCCCTGCTACAAAAGTATCAGTGGTTAGAAAGTTACAAGAGAAGTAGCTATTAGGTTGCTTTCACACGGAGCATTTTTGGTTGTGTTGACTGTGTATTTCTGCAAAAAAAAAAAAAACGCACCAAAAATGCGTCAAAAACGCTCCGTGTGAAAGCAACCTTAGGCCGCGTTTACACAGTAAAGACCAAATACCAGTCGGAAATACTGACCAGTATTTTGTCTTTTTTTGGTAGCAGGGGGACGGTTCTGTCGATGGTTCGCGGATTCCAGCCCTCCACCTTGGCACCCACATGTTCCGCCCGAAAAAATTTTTTGGACTGCCGCTGGCGTAAAAAAACATCCGGCGGAAAATCCGTGCAGTGGGGACTGCTGCATGGATTTTATATTGAAATCTATTGGGGAGTGTTGCTTGTGGGTTTTCAAACGGTTTGTAAAACCACAAACCGTCTGAAAAACCGACAAATAATCTGTGCCGTGGGGTCATGGCCTTAGGGTTTGTTGACATCTTGAGGCATGTACCTGTGTGTGCCACAAGACGCCGTATGTGTTAGAAGAACACGCTGATCAGCGCCTTCTTCTAAAACGCAGGGAGGGCGGCCCCCTTGACTGGCCCCATTCACTTTTCATTTTTCCTACCACTTCTTTCTGCTGGTGTTCAATACGTGGCAGGAAAAACGGCAGGTAATCATAGCTCTGTATGAGAGCTATGATTACCGTAATTACAGGATGTATTTCGGAGCATATTGCAGCGCAATTATGCCCCGAAATATGTCCTGAACGACGCCATGTGAACATAGCCTTAGGGTATGTTCACATGGCTTATTTAGCTGCGCATTTCGGTGCACATTTTGCCACATATTGCGCTTTATACACGGCGAAAGGCACGCCGCAATTACGGTAATTCATAGCTCTCATATAGAGCTATGGATTATACGCCGTCTCCCCATGCGTACAATATGATCGTATTGTACGCGCAGGGGAAGAATTGACATCTGAATTGTTAGGCTATGTTCACACGGCTTAATTGCGGGACGTAATTACGCCCCGCAATTACGCCGTGTGGACGGGGCGGGGCGGGAGTGGGGGAGTAAGCAGGGGGCCGGCACTTCGCCGGCCCATTGACTATCACTGCTAGCGGCGCGTATACGCCGCTAGAAAGTGACAGGTGAATTATCTCCCCGCCCGGCGGATTCGCCGGGCGGGGAGAGGAGACGTAATCCATAGTTCTCTATGAGAACTGTGAATTACCGTAATGAATGGGCCGTTTTCGGCCCGTAATTGGCGCACTTCGGCGCGTAATTACGGACCGAAATACGGCCCATTTTAAGCCGTGTGAACATGGCCTTAGTGACGATTACGTGCCGCTGACAATGTAGGTCTATGGGACCGGCACCGGGCCACCCACTGTGCTTTGGAATTACACACTGATCAGCGCGTGGTTCCAAAACAAACGGCGTATTGTGGCGCATACTATACGCACCGCAATAAACCGTGTGAACATATGCTTAGGGTATGTCCACGTGGCATAATTGCAGGGTGTAATTAATGATGTTAAGGTTAAAATTTTGTTCTGATTTTTATATTTATCTTTTTAGTGCTGTATCGGTGTATTTTTATATTCTTTAAATTAATTATTATTAATTCTATAACATATCATTTTATATTATTTAATTGCAAAGTAATTTTATATTATTTAATTCGACATTAATTTTAGATTACATAATCTTATATTAAATTATATGGCTAGCGTGACAGGACTTCACTTTATTCTTTCTTTTAAAGCAGCAGCCCCTAAGCAGAGGCTCTGCCGCTCAGCACATCAGGATCTCCCTGCACTCAGTCTACAGATAAGAGAGGTCAGCATGTGCCGTGCTGCTGACTTTGTTTGTTTAGGGCAGGCATCCTCAAACTGCGGCCCTCCAGCTGTTGGGAAACTACAACTCCCATCATGTATTTATATAACCTATAACAGTGGGAATGATGGGAATTGTAGTTTCCCAACAGCTGGAGGGCCGCAGTTTGAGGATGCCTGGTTTAGGGTTATTATGTAGAGTGTGGGGGGACAGTGCAGAGCTGGGTGGCAGACCACATACACTGGCTCTGCTTAGAACTACACTACCTCCTCCATAAATTGCCAATGCTTTAGATGCTACTTAAATTATAAAACTGCCGTCTGTATCTACATTTTGTTAGAGACATCGATGCAGATGCAGCTTTATGATTATTAAGAATACTACAAAGAGGTATTAAAGGTGTATTTTCATGCTGGACATAGAATAGAGAGAAGCTGGTACTATCGCTATATTACTTGTCCTGCATAAGATAGACTTTTAATACCTCCTTGTAGTATTCTTCATAATCATAAAGCTGTCGGCCGCATATATGTATGTAATCAGCGCAGCGCTAACTGTGCACAGCGCAGCAGACTGGTTGTAATAGGAGAATTAATCATTATACAATATGATAATAAAGAACATGTTTCTGTTACTTTTGAACTTATGGCTACAATGAATTCATAGAGCAGCAGAGAAGCGGAGACAGATCGGACACCTTGCTCCCGCTGCTCTGCTTCTCTATGGATACATTGTAGCCATAAGTTCATAACTTACAGAAACATGTTCTTTAGTATAATATTATATAATGATTTACTCTCCTATCACCTTTAAGGATAAGGTAATTATTTTAATTTTCATAATGTGTATCATGTTGTTTTGTACTTCTATGGTTGATGTGTACCTCTAGCACTGACCACTGCAGGAGAAGACATATAAGTGCCTTTAAAAGGTAGTACTAACAGAGAGAGTACTATATGTGTATAGTGCAGCTGTATGTAGTGTCATAAAAACCTTCTGCAGACCTACGAAACAACAACGGTTTCCCTTTAATAGAAGACAAGTTCAGACGAATGTAATCCTAACAACAAGTTTACTGAACTTTCTTTCACACACTGCGAAACAACAATCTTGGCAGTTGCAATTCTCAAAAGAGGCAGAAAAGCTTAACAAGGTGCTTCTATTTCATGGATTAGCTTTAAACATGTAGGCAAACATAAATAAAGATTATTACCATATATATTGCTGTTCTGATTTTGCTTCTCTCCAGAGGGAGGAGCAGATCTTATCATCTGCTTTTGTATAAAAGTTTCACTAATTACCAGCCACCTTTCTCTGCTCTAACAGGCTGTATCATTGGCAGAGATGGTGATGTCATTTCCTGCTGTGTTCCTTATGTTAAGACGGGAGCTTGTTTGCATTACTTGCTGACAAGCTTTAACCATTTAGAGATCTGTAGCATTGTGCACTGCTATTTAAAAACCTACAGCACTCATATCACACCAACAGGATCAGGAGGTTTTTAAAAAAATCTATAATATATAACTCCTCATAAAAATAAATAAATAACCATACTGGGGCACATCTACTGCACCAGAATTCTGGCATACATGCTTTACACCACTGTTATTATATGTGTAAGGTTGCAGCTGGGAAGGTCCTTAATGGGGTGTACATCCCAGCTAGATTTCTGGCTTCCACCAGACAAAGACATAATAAGTCACTTGTCACCAAGGTTACCTGGCCGTGGTGAGATAGAAGCCGTTTGTTTGTGTTGTGTCAGCCACAGTAAGTGGTTGACATACATTTATCAGTAGTATGGTTGCTTCAGCCAAAACCCGGGACGGCTTTTATCGGGAGTAGAAGTGTTGGGTGGGTGTCTGCTCCCCCTGTTCCAGGCCAGAGTTTGGACTGGCCTTTAAAAGTTAGCTAGTCAGCTGACCAGGGAATCTGTTATACAGGTCAAGGAGTTGGCCTGAGGAGCGTCTTACTGGAGATATCCAGGATCTCTGATAAAAACTGCTTACTGACCCAGGTGTAGTGAGGGAACTGCACTGTGTAGCCAGCGCTCAGACGAGCAGGTGTTTTGTTTGCCATTTTGTTTTATATCCGGCATATGTTTCCTGCTGTAAACCTGTTGTGCCAATAAAGCACGGGAGGACCCATGTTGGAACCAAAGCAACCTGCCTGTGTCTCTATCTGCATTGGACTGCGATTCTGAGAGTGGCGCCTGCTTACATATGATTTAGACAGTTTGTAGACACTGCACCTTATCCAACAAAAGGTGGTACCTTGCTTAAAGGGGCATAGCTTAAAGAAAGATGCCATGCAACAAAAAATTCAGTAAGAATCTACCACAACCGACGGCACAAAATGAGCCAAATGGTGTAAACGTAGACCAGACAATTGAAGCATGTGTCAGATTTATAAAACTCTTGATAAACGTGATGCATTTTAAAACTGTCTAGTCTAAGTTACATGAAGCATTCTCTTTGCTCAACGTCACCCTGTATTAACTTTTAAAGGGGTTATCTCACCATGCTGTTTTACAGAACCACAGGCAGCTTCAAGCTCACACTTCCCTCGTTTTATATATATAAAAAAAATCCAATGTAATAATTACATACAAATAAAGCCTAATATATCACAGAAAAAAAGGTACTAAGGAAAAGGGAAATGTGTCAGGAAGAGGGTAAGTGGCCTGGCCAGGAACTGTTTAATATGTGATCTGTATTAAGTTTTTACAATTTTTGGTGTTTTGTATGTATTATGTAACTATCCATATAAAACATATCTTGAAATTGTTCTGAATTAATGTAAGGCCCTGTTCACACGACGGATTTGGCCACGGTTATGGCCGCAGGTTCCAACGCGGTTTCCGCGGCCATAACCGCGGCCAAATTGCGCCTAGTTTTTTAACATGGTTTCCTATGGGCAACCGCGTTAATAGTCACACGCCGCGGGTTTGGCCGCGGCTCCGGGGCCGCGGACAGACCCGTGCGTGTGAAGAACTCTCCTGTCATTTCTTGACAGGAGTGCTCTGCGCGGCGGCCGCACGGTGCTGCCGCGGGCAGCGCCACGGGTGTCGCCGCGGGTGGTGCGCGGCTGGGATGCGGCTAGCGCCGTGGCTTGCCCCCAGCTCTTAATTTGCATAGGGGCAAGCCCTTGGTGCAAGCCGCGCCCCAAACCACGCCCCTCCCGCGACGAGGCCACGCCCACCGCCCGACGAAACCCGCGGCCAAATCCGTCGTGTGAACGAGGCCTTACTCATCGGAGCAGTCACAATAAGCTGATGCATCCTGTTTTCTGTAGGTTACTTATCAGTGCTTCTGTATATTATAGCAGATTTATTTGATCCAGTAGAGGGTGAGTTAATGACTGCTCGATTACATTGCAGGATGCCTAGATAAGACACAGCAGTAATGCTATACACACAATGTTGGACATGCATATTGCCCGTCATTTCCCAGTCTCTGAGGGAGGTCCTTACTGGAGACTGTAATGGTCTATGACATTTCTCTTTGATTTGAGTTACATTTATTTCATCTGCCATAAAGCACACAGATTCTGCTGTACTATCTGTACAACAATACCAGCAGGAATCATGTCTCTCCAATATGGCTGCCTCTCGGGAGGTTTTTAAAAAATCTAAAATAAATAACTCCTCATAAAAAAATAATCACACTGGGACACATCTAGTGCACCAGAATTCTGGCATACATGCTTTACGCCACTTTTACTATATGATTTAGACAGTTTTTAGACATTGCAGCCCATCCAACAAAAAAGGCGTTAGCTAAAAGGGGCATAGCTGTGGCATAGATACAAGGGATGCAGAGGTAGCAGTCGCTAACACGCCCTGCAGCCTGAGGGGACCCCAAAGCCCCCCTGCCACATAAGGAGATACCAGCATTGTAAGGGGCCTTTCACACGGCACAGTGCAAATACCAGTCGGAAATCCCGACCGGTATTTGCACTATTTTGTGGCTGTGCACACGGTCGCCGGGGTGACGGCTTTTCTCTGCGGTTTGCGGAGAAAAGCTCTCCCCCCTCGCATTGAAATGTACATATAAGAATGAACATGGCCAATGTTTTTGGGACTGCCGGCGGTCTACAAAACCGCCCAGCGGAAAACCCGTGCAGTGGGGACCGTCCGTTTTAAAGTTTATCAGATGGTTTACAGATGGCTTTCAAAACCTAAAACCATCTGTAAAACCGTCTGAAAACGCGCGCCATGGGTACAAGCCCTAAGTGACACATGATAGCTGAGGGGCCCATTTCACTTTTTGCATTAGGGCCTGCAGCTTCAAGTTACGCCTCTGGGGCATAGCTTAAAGTAAGATGCCACGCGCCAAAAAACATGCAGCAAGAATTTGTCACAGCCGATGGCACAAAATGAGCCAAATGGTGTAAACTTAGACATGTGCCAAATTTATCATACACTTGATAAATGTGGCGCATTTTACACTGTCTACATATTAGGCAGTATTATTAAACCTGCCCATAACTTTTTTCTACCGACTTACATTGAAAACTAAATACATGAAGCATTCTCTTTGCTCAGGGTCACCCTGTAGTAATTTTTAAGGGGTTATCTCACCATGCTGTTTTACAGAACCACAGGCAGCTTCAGGCTGACACTTCCTGATTAGGCTGCAGGTGGTTCTACAGCCGTGATTAGCTCATCAGTATTGCTAACTAAGCCTGTTAGAGGGACATGAAGTTTGTAAACAGCAGGGCACAAGACTTCAGAGCTCTAAAGGGTTAAAGCCTGTCAGTAAGTAATGTAACAAGTTTAGTTTTGCAGCAAACATAAAGCAGGGAGTTAGGTCATCATTTTACCCAAAGCAAGAGCCTGTAAGAACAGATAGAGATGGCTGGTAACTAGGGAAACTTGTATACAAAATCAGGAGATAAGATATGCTCCTAACTCTGAAGAGAAGCAAAATCTTAACAGCAATGTATTTGGTAATAGTCTTTCTTTACTTTTGCCGACATGTTTAATGCTAGTCAATAAAATGAGAATACCCCTTTAGTCAATGAGGCACACAATATTGCTTTAGAGATCATGGGCAACATGTATGAATGGGCTTTACGCCTGTTTTTTGGCGTATCCTGCGCCTTCCAGCCCGAATCCTGCTGTCGGACGCAGGGATGTGGTGTTAGGCGCAGCGTTCGCCACTTTCAGCTGCGCCCCGCATGAAGGGGCGGGCAATGGGCGCGGTGTTGGCATTCCAGGACGGGACGCAGCGCGCTCGAAAACTCCGAGGCATGTACGATGGCGAGTCGGCAAAGCGAGGCGCAGTGCAGCGCTCGGCAGCTCCGACAGGCAGACCGGGTTTGTTTTGGTCTAAATGCTCCGGCAGAGGCGAAGTGAAGCAGGATCGGAACATGCGAGGAAACATAGAAGATCGCGACAGAAATCTCGGCGCTCCGCTCCGTGCAGCAGGAGTATGATTCCGAAAAAATCGCCTTTATAAAGGCGGAAAACAGTGTCAGAAAAGAGCTGAACCTCAAAAATAAACATAATAAAAAAAAACAACACTTTCCTAAACTCTAGAACGCCGCAATATCAAGAATTATGATATTGTAAATTGCTGGGAAATACAGTAATTCAAATTCTGAAACCTATTCTCATTGGTCGGCATAAACCGGCCAATCAGAATAGGAGCGACAGTGAACCATTAAAACCTATGGGGAAGGATTGACCAATCAGAATCAAAGGCGAGACCGTTCAAAATACAGTAAAAATGCTGAAAAGAGCTGATTGGTTAAGCTACCGGGGACTTGGCTAGCTCAGCCAATCACAATAGGAGCGACAGAGACCCATTAAAACCTATGGAGAACTATTGACCAATCAGAATAGGAGCGACAAAGACCCATTCTAGTCTATGAAGAAGTTTAGACCAATCAGAATGCACGGCGGGATAATTCAAAATACAGTAAAAAGACAGAAAAGAGCTGATTGGCTGAGCTAGCGGGTGCTTGGCTATCCCAGCCAATCAGAGCGCGAGCTACTTCTCCCATTGTAGTCTATGGAGAGATGGGCGCTCTGAAATCTCGGCGCTCAGCGCCGTGCGGCATGAAGTATTAATAAAAAAATAATTTTTATTAAGTGTAAAACATTATCAGATAAAGATCTGAACCCTTCTTTACAAATAAAGCAGTTAAAAACTCGAACAACGCGTTTTTCGCTGAGACCGGCGCTACATAGGGAATTGCAATAGAGAGACTTGCCGGGAAATACAGTAATTCTATTTGTTTAAGCTTTTCTCATTGGTCGGCAGAAGCCATCCAATCAGAATAGGAGCGACAAAGACCCATTATATCCTATGGAGAAGTTTGGACCAATCAGAATAGGAGCGACAGTGGCCCATTCTAACCTATGAAGGAGTATTAACCAATCAGAATAGGAGCGACAAAGTCCCATTATATCCTATGGAGAAGTTTGGACCAATCAAAATCAAAGGCGGGACAGTTCAAAATACAGTAAAAAGACAGAAAAGAGCTGATTGGTTGAAGCGGCGGGGGCTCGTCCAGCTTAGCCAATCAGAGCGCGAGCTACTTTCTCATAGAGTTCTATGGGGAAAAGAAATTCTGAGCGCGCTCTGTGATTGGCTAAGTTAAGAGGCGTCGTTATTTGGACCAATGGGAGAGCGAGCGACGCTCCTATGGGTTTTCTAATGCAATCTGAAATAAAACTGTACATGGCCGAAATCAAATTATATCACTACAGAAGTGGTCCCGATGTGTATGTAAAATGAATAATAATATGGGGGTAACGAAAAAAAATATTAAATCAATAAAATCATGTTTATTTCTTTATTTTCGTTGCACCCATACTATTGATCCTTTTGAATTATCCCGCCGTGGATTCTGATTGGTCTAAACTTCTCCATAGACTAGAATAAGTCTTAGTCGCTCCTATTCTGATTGGTCAATAATTCTCCATAGGTTTTAATGGTTCTCTGTCGCTCCTATTCTGATAGGCTGAGCTAGTCGAGCCCGCGCTAGCTCAGCCAATCACCTCTTTTCAGCATTTTTTACAGTATTTTGAACTGTCCCGCCGTGGATTCTGATTGGTCTAAACTTCTCCATAGGCTAGAATGGGTCTCTGTCGCTCCTATTCTGATTGGCTGAGCTAGCCAAGTCCCCGGTAGCTTAACCAATCAGCTTTTTACAGCATATTTACTGTATTTTTAAATATCCCGCCGTGGATTCTGATTGGTCTAAACTTCCCCACAGGTTTTAATGGTTCACTGTCGCTCCTATTATGCCGACCAATCAGAATAGCTTTCAGAATTTGAATTACTGTATTTCCTGGCAATTTACAATATCCTAATTCTTGAATTAGGATATTGAAAAGTGATTTTGTTTTATATATTTTTTATTTTTTAGGTTTCAGCTCTTTTCCTGAGAATGTTGAACGCCTTTATAAAGGCGATTTTTGATTCATACTCCGCACCAACATGTGGAATGATTTCTCGCTGTTCCAGCCTGTCTCGCATCGGAACTGTTTTTCGGCGCAGTCCCGCACGGCGTCTAAGTCCCGCACTGCGCCCATGTCCCCGCACTGTGCCCCACACACACTGACGAGGCGCAGGGAACTTTTCCCCGCATGTATGAGTGAGCTACCTCCGGCGGCGAATCATAGGCGCAGCCCCGCACTGCGCCTCGGTCCCCGCACTGCGCCTAACACACTGGCGAGGCGCGGCGGACTTTTCCCCGCATGTATGAGTGCACTACCTCCGGCGCCGAATCATAGGCGCAGCCCGCACTGCCCTCGGACCCCGCACTGCGCCTTAAAACACTGGCGAGGCGCGGCGGACTTTACATGCTATGTATGAGCGCGCCCCGGCCCCGACATAAATCAAGCGCTGATTCCGCCGGAAAACTGGCGGAAAGGTGCGCCCCGACCCGGCGGGATTCATACATGTGGCCCCATGTGTCCATTTTTTCGGTACCTAAACCAACCGATTCTTAGCATAGCATACAGTTTGATTGCATTGTGAACACTGTCCAAGACTACCCCTGATTTAGAACAGATTTTTCTGGGACATATTTTCAATACCCTGGTATTTTAAGTACTGCATGACAGCGCATCTTTAAAAGCAATGCACCTTGAAGGGGTTTTCTTACCACCATGATTAGCTTTTAACATGTAGGGAAAGGTAAATGAAGATTATTACCAAATACATTGCTGTTTTTGATTTTGCGTTGTTCAAGAGATAGAGAAGATTTGATCTACTGCTAGTGTACATAAGTTTCTCTAGGTTACTGACCACCTCTCACTACCTTCTCTCTTATCTGATTGCTCCACAAGTTCCACCATGGTGAGTCACTACGGTATTAGTCTTATCTCTAGCATAGAAGTTTGTTTACCTAAGTTAAGGACGAGTTTAAACCCTTAGGGTGCTTTCACACAGTGCGTTTTTGATGCGTTTTTTCAATGCGTTTTTTGTGCAGGAAGGCACAGCAATTAATGCTGTACGTTGCTGCACAAAAATCGCGGCAAAATTTGCTGTAAATTCGCGGTAATTACCGCGATTTTTGACGTGAATTTTGTGCAGCAATGTACAGCATTAATTGCTGTGCCTTCCTGCCCAAAAAACGCATTGAAAAAACGCATCAAAAACGCACCAAAAACGCACCGTGTGAAAGCACCATTAGAGCTCTGTAGCCTTGTTCCCTTCAGATTACTTCTTGCACTTATATCACTGGAATAGCAGAGCTGATATGCCAATCACTGCTATAGACCCACCCTTTAAAGAGTTTAGCTGTTAATGACAGTCTAAGCATGATACAAAGAGCCCCTAAACTTGTGTTGTCCACTAAAGATGAATACAACGACAACTGTCTGGAAAGAAAATTGTCCATAACTGAAATAAATATTTAAACTCAAAAGGCCAGATGTATGAAAACTGTCCAGGGCTAAGATCTCCTTTGTTGCCCATAGAAACCAATCAAAGCGCCCCTTTAATTTTTTCAGAGCACTATATAAAATGAAAGGGGCGCTCTGATTAGTTGCTATGGGCCACAAAGAAAGTCCGACCTAGACAGCTTTCATACATGAGGCCCAAAATATATTAGGCTTGGATATGACATTAGAGCTTTATATCTTGCCTGGACTCAAAACCCACCACCAGTTGAACAACTGAGACCTCAGCCAACCACAAGACTTACATAGTTTGTCAGGCCGAAAAAAGACATACGTCCATCCAGTTCAGCCCATTTATTAAAGTGTTACTAAAGTGTTCAAGTGTTGATCCAGAGGAAGGCAAAAACCCCCATGAGGTAGAAGCCAATTGACCTCATGTTAGGGAAAAAATTCCTTCCTGACTCCAATCTGGCAATCAGAATAAATCCCTGGATCAACGACCCCCTCTAGAATCCTAGTCACTATAACTTGTTATATTACATCTAGAAATGTATCCAGCCCCTTCTTCGAAATCCTAGTCACTATAGCTTGTTATGTTATCACTCTCCAGAAATGCATGCAAGCCTTTCTGGAACTCTGTTAGTGAATTCACCATGACAATTTCCTCTGGCAGAGAGTTCCACAGTCTCACTGCTCTAACAGTAAAGAATCCCTTTCTATGTTTATGTTGAAACTTTCTTTCCTCAAGACGTAGAGGACTCCCCCTTGTTCTAGATACAGTCCTGGCTATAAATAAATCTTGGGAGAGATCTCTATATTGACCTTTAATATATTTAAACATATTTATTATGTCCCCCCGAAGCCGTCTTTTCTCTAAACTAAATAACCCTAACCTTGCTAATCTTTCTGGATATTGCAGTCCACCCAGGCCTTTAATTATTTTTGTTGCCCGCCTTTGTACCTGTTCAAGCTCTACAATGTCTTTCCTGTGCACTGGTGTCCAAAACTGTACACAATATTCAATGTGTGGTCTAACTGGTGACTTGTATAGTTGGAGAATAATGTTCCCATCATGTGCATCTATGCCCCTTTTAATACACCCCATGATCCTATTAGCCTTGGCAGCTGCTGCCTGACACTGGCTGCTACAGTTAAGTTTACTGTCCACTAGGATTCCCAAGTCCTTCTCCATGTCACTTTTACCCAGTGTTTTTCCATTTAACTTCTAATCATGTAATGGATTTTTCCTTCCCATGTGCATAACCTTGCATTTATCAGTGTTAAACCTCATCTGCCACTTCTCTGCCCAGGCCTCCAACCTATCCAGATCCCTTTGTAATAACACATTATCCTCCATTGTGTGGATTCCTTTACAGAGCTTAGTATCATCTGCAAAGATCGATATTCTACTGTGCAATCCCTGTGTAAGATCATTTATGAAAATATTAAAGAGGATAGGGCCCAATACTGAGCCCTGTGGTACCCCACTAGTAACAGGGATCCAGTCTGAGTATGCACCGTTAATTACCACCCTTTGTTTTCTATCAGTGAGCCAGTTGCTTACCCACTTGCACACATTTTCCCCCAGTCCAAGCATTCTCATTTTACTTACCAACCTTTTATGTGGAACAGTATAAAAATGCTTTAGAAAAATCCAAATATATGACATCCAGTGCCTCACCCCGATCCAGTCTGGAACTAACCTCCTCATAGAAGCTGATGAGATTAGTCTGACAGGACCGATCCTTCATAAACCCATGCTGGAACGGCGTTATACATTTATTTTCAGTGAGATACTCTAGGATAGCATCTCTTAGAAAACCTTCAAACATTTTACCCACAACAGAGGTTAAGCTTACCGGCCTATAGTTTCCAGGATCACTTTTTGACCCCTTTTTGAATATTGGCACCACATTTGATATGCTCCAATACTTTGGCACATAACCTGTTATTATACAGTCAATAAATATTAAAAATAGGGGCCTATCTAACACATTACTTAACTCCCTTAGGACACGCGGGTGTATACCGTCAAGGCCTGGGGATTTGTCTATTTTAATCTTCCTAAGGCGGAGCTGCACTTCTTCCTGGGTTAGAAAAGAAATATTTAAGTTGGAATTTACCTCCTCCCTTTGCTCATTAACAGGAAGCTCATCCTCCTCGGAAAATACAGTGGAGAAGAAATTGTTTAATAGGTTTGCTTTTTTCTCATCGCCCTCTATAGTCTCTCCCTCTGTACTTTTTAAAGGCCCGACATTTTCTTTTTTAATCTTTTTACTATTTATATAGTTACAAAATATTTTGGGGTTAGTTTTACTTTCTATTGCAATACGTCTTTCTGTCGCCAGCTTTGCTACCTTTATCTTTATTTTACACACTTTATTTTCTTCCCTATATCTTCTTAGCGCCTCTTCACTGCCCTCCTGTTTTAGTAGATGAAACACTTTCTTTTTGTTTTTTATTGCCTCCTTTACATCTCTGTTGATCCACAGTGGGTTTTTCCTGTTTCTAATTATTTTTTTACCATATGGTCTGTACCTCTCACAGTGGGCGCCTAAGATGTTTTCAAAGATCTCCCATTTATTTTTTGTTCTGCTATTTTTAAACACCTTGTCCCAGTCAATACAGTTTAGTGCCTCTCTAAGCAGGGTAAAATTAGCCTTCCTCAAATTCAGTGTTTTTGTGTTTTTTTTCTATTGAAGGATAAATGGAAGTTTATTATATTATGGTCACTATTCCCTAGGTGCCCCTCAACCTGAACCTTTGTTACTCTGTCAGGTCTATTAGTCAATATTAAGTCTAGAAGGGCCTTTCCTCTAGTCGGTTTCTGCACCATTTGGGAAAGGTAATTATCTTTAGTTATAGCCAAAAACTTATTTCCTTTGTGAGAGCGACAGGTCTCAGATTCCCAGTTTATGTCTGGGTAGTTAAAGTCACCCAGAATAACAACCTCATTCTGACTAGATGCTTCATCTATTTGCCTGAGGAGCATATCTTCTATGGGTTCTGTTATATTTGGAGGCCTATAGCAGACTCCTATTAGAATTATATTACTGTTACTACCCCATGTATATTTACCCATAAATGATTCCACCTGTTCACTACCTGTACCTATATCTTCCCGCAGTGTTGGCTTCAAACAGGATTTTACATAGAGACAGACACCTCCCCCCTTCCGGTGTTTACGGTCACTTCTAAAAAGACTAACCCTGCAAGTTAACTGCCCAGTCGTAGCTCTGGTCCAGCCACGTCTCAGTTATCCCCACTATGTCATATTTTTCTTCAGCTATTAATAATTCTAGTTCATTTATTTTGTTGGTCAGACTCCTGGCATTGGTCAGCATGCAATTTAGAGATTTTCCATTTTTTATTCCTTTCTCTCTATTCTTTTTAACTATTGCTACCCTCCCCTCCACTCCACCCCCTGATTTATTACTAAGTCCCAGCTCTCTATCTTCACTATCTTGCACGCTATATGTGTAGTTTCTCTCCCCCCCAGTCTCTAAACAAAAAACATTAAACAAAAAACATTCTTGGGAAGATAATGGAAGTAGGAGGACAAAATAAGGCAGTCACTACTCTTAAACATAGTTGCCAACTTTTGAAAGTGGACAAGCAGGAGATTGAAGAGGGCAGTGCCCCTTACAAGCAGGTTGCTTCCCCCTTGTAGCCAAGTAGAGGCCCCCTTGGAGCCAAGTAGATGCCCCCTTGCAGCCAGGTAGATGCCCCCTTGCAGCCAGGTAGAGCCCAATTTGTAGCCAGGTAGATGCCCCCTTTGTAGCCAGGTAGATGCCCCCGTTGTAGTCAGGTAGAGGCCCCCTTTGTTATAGCCAGGTAGAGGACCCCTGTGTTATAGCCAGGTAGAGGACCCCTTTGTTGTAGCCAGGTAGAGGCCCCCTTTGTTGTAGCCAGATAGTTGCCCCCTTTGTTGTAGCCAGGGAGTGGCCCACTTGGTTGGAGCCCGATAGTTGCCCCCTTTGTTGTAGCCACTTAGCTGCCCCCCCCTGTTGTAGCCAGGTAGATGCCCCCCTTGTTGTAGCCAGGTAGTTGCACCCTTTGTTGTAGCCAGGTAGTTGTCCCCCTTGTTGTCGCTAGGTAGATGCCCCCCTTTGTTAGCCAGGTAGATGCCCCCCTTTGTTAGCCAGGTAGATGCCCCCTATAGCTAATAAAAATAAAATAATAAAAGCCACATACCTCACCAGGCTCCCTGTAGCGCGACCAGGTCCGGACATCTCCCGGCCGACCGACTCAGCGTCGCAGGGGGAGTGAGTGCAGCCGCGCGTCACTCACCCTGCGATGCTGATCTGTATGTACAGCGCACACCGGCGCTGTACATACTTGGGAGAAGGGAGGAGGGGAACGGAGCGTGCAGCTGCTGACTGACTGTGCGGCTGTGGCCACACAAGTCAGTGAAACTCGCCGGGTGGGTGAGTGGCCGCTGCGGCTGCTTAACCCGCCTGTAGGAGTGGCCCGGCGGCGCCAGAGTAGCTCACCAGCGCTACTCTGGCGCCGCGGTCATTTAAAGAACCCCCGCTGCCTGCTGGCGGTGGGAGGTTCACCAACTCTGCCGGGGTGGCGGTGGGAGGGACCCCCATTAGCGGGAACCCCCCGCCAAAAGCGGCAGAGTTGGCATGTATGCTCTTAAAGCACAATGTCCTCCATCACCTGTGGAAACATGGAAAACAGATTCAGATCCAAGCACCAAGACATACACTAAACACAGTTCACTTCTTTCTATCATAGCCAGCATTATTTTTTCCAGTAATTTGTACTACAATAGCTCTTCTATGAGATCAGACCAGATGGGCTAGCCTCCATGCCCTGAGTGAGCCTTGGATGCCCATGAACTTGTCCCCAGATGACCAATTCTCCTTTTTCTGGCCACTTTTGTTGGAAAGAAATCACCTCATACCGGAGGAAAACCTCTCATTTTAGACATGTTCTGACCCAGCCAGCATAGTTTGCCCCTTGTCAAAGTAATTCTTTCATAATTCCAAGAAATTATCTTAGAAACTGTCCCATCCCTGGACTGGTGACATAGTAGAGATGATCAATAGTGTTGTAGAAAGCATTTTGTCGCCTATCTCCATTTTATTCTTAGATTTTAGTTTGAACTGTTTGTGCAAAGAGAATCTTTTTTCCGTTATTTTCTTTGTCTCCCAAGGACATTAGCGACCACATGTATGAAAACTGTTTAGGTCTAAAACTCACTTTTTTGCCTATGGTTTACTATGGGCAAAAAAGTGAGTTTTAGACCTAAACAGTTTTCATACATGTGGCCCTATGAGCTGATCACGTGTTGTAAATCTACCGAGTCTGATAAAAAGTAACTTGTATTATGAACTGTCATAATATATACACATACTGACATAAAGCCTACTTTGTCCTGTTCTGTATAAAAACCTCTCCTTTTCTTTAATAAAGTGGAATTGATTTCTCATAGGAAAATACCAGAAAAATACCTTCGGGGACATGCACGAAAACTGCTGAGGGGTAAGACTTTCTTTGTTGCCCATAGCAAACAATCAGAACTCACCTTTTATTTTTTCAAAGCACTATATGAAATAAAATGGGTGCTCTGATTGGTTGCTATGGGCAACAAAGACAGTCTTAGACTTAGAGTATGTTCACACGGCGTAATTGCGGCGAGTAGAGTACGTGGATGTTTTGTGAGTCGCGCTGCATGAAGCATGGGGGAGCCGGCAGCCCACTGGCCCCATTGACATGCATTTCTTGTGGCACCTAATCGGCGTGAATAATTGACATGTCACGTCCCTCCGCACGTACAATACGATCGTACTGTACGCGCGGAGGGACGAGGCGTAATCCATAGCTCTCCATAAGAGTTATAGATTACCGTAACTGCGGCGTGCATCTCGCCACGTATTAAGCGCAAATACGCAGCGTAATGCGCGCTGCCCTTAGGGTATGTTCACACGGCGTGTTGGATCCATTTTTCATTACATGAAAAACGCAATGAAAACTGCATCCACCCAAAAACGCATCTGCAAATGCGTTTTTGGATACGTTTTGCATGCGTTTTTCGGATCCGGTTTTCAATGCATTTTCTTTCAAATCACAGACATTCAAATGTTAGTCCAATGCATTTTTCAGATGCGAAAAGCACATACAAAATGTACCCAACACGTACCCAAAGGTGTGTTGCGTTTTTGGATCCATTTTTCAGGCTTCAAGAACGCACTCCATTGTTTCCTATGGGGATTTCACTTGTGTAAAACGCAAGTAGAATTGACATGACAATTCTTTAAATGGATCCATAAAACTCATTGAAAAGACGCAAGTAAACACGCATCGGCGATCACTCGTCTGAACGGCGATGTGTGTTTTACATGGAAAGCAATGTAAATCACACTGCACATTGTTAGATGTATGTTTGGGTCCGTTTTTGATCCGAAAACGGATCTGAAAAACGCCGTGTGAACATACCCTTGGACAGTTTTCATACATGAGGTCCGTTGCGTGTATTCCCCAAGTTCGTCACTGCCAATCAATTAGGATCTACACCTCAATACCAAGAGGAGTCTTTTGCGCTCATAATAATATTTACCGCGCCTGCTTTTAATGTTATGGCTGATCAGTATGCCTTTGTGTAGGTGTATATTAATACCTTGTATAAATATATATATATATATACTGTAATGAATTAATTCTAATGTTAGAGTCCAGGAAGCTGTCAGCATTCCACCAACATGAAAACATTCTGGTTTTGTGTACTGTAAATGCACTACATGAACAGTAGTAAATACAACCTAGAATTCTCCTGCATGTATTTACTACAATCAAGGCTCTGTTTACTGAATACTGCAGTATTTATTGGGTCATAGGTGAGTATCACATTCCACCATGATTAAAGTTGGATTATCACCCCAGTATTGATTTCCAGCACTTACATAACTAGGCACCCTGGTTATACAAGTGCTATCTCAAGGAGAGAGGGGCAGATCTAAACTGCTAGATGCAGCATGTCTCTGCCAGAACTGATGCACAATGCAGTGCAGTATGTGCCATAGGTAGGCATGGTTTCTGTAGCCATTTTCATCCATTGCTCTATGGACATTTTGGCAGGTGTTTAACCACAAGCTCATGTGGCATTCATGAAGAAATTTAAAATGGGAAAAACAGCACTTGAGATTTACAGTTAGGCTAAAAATACATTCTGTTAAGAGACAAATGACAAATTGCTCAGTGAAGGTGATATCTTTATTGGCTTTCACTCCAAGAGCTGGATTTAGGAAGAATGTGTACAGTTTCCCTGGGGATGGAGTCATTCACCATGGCTGATCATCTGCATTATGTTTAAGCTATTTCCAGCTCCACCTCTAATGTGCTAGAATTTCAGGTCAAGAATAGTTAGCAGACTGACACTGTGATACTAATGCACTGAATACAAATGCTTATAATGGATATTTGTAATAATAATTACATAAAATTACATTTTAGGTCCTGAATGCAGTAGTAATGGTCCAAAACAAGACACTTCTGTCTTTATTCCGGTTACCTTGTAGACCAATTACAAGGTGCATTCTACTAAGTTAAAATGCAATAGTAAGAACAATTAAGTATGAACAATAAATGCCCTAAGCATAATAGTAGATGACATAATTTATATAGTGGAACAAGCAGATGATTTAATCACAGCATTGTGTTTTCCGTAATGTGTGGGAGGATCAGTTGGTGCTAGTGAACTCCTGTATCTTGCTTTGGTGATGTTACTACTAATGGCACTTGCACATGGAGCTGAACGCTGACAGCCAGGACGTGCCTTTACTCTCGTATGCTTGTCTAGTTTTTAGGTGCGTGGTAGATTGAGCTTATCTCTGTACACACCTCAATTAGTAGCAATGTTCTATATTCCTCATTGCAAGAAGACGGCACCCCTTGTTTTATTTAGTATATATGTTATTGTTCAATATTGAACTCATGGTATACATAATCCTTGCTACCTGCGGATACATTTGATTGAAGTGTTCTATTTGCTGATTATATCATCTGCTTGTTATACTATAGGGGTCATGTTCATTGCTATTTCGCTATGGCCACACTGCACAGGAAAACGATCGTATCTCTGGCGCTTTTCTTTTTTTAAAAGCGCCACAGATACGATCGCTCCTGCGGCCCCATAGCTGGCAATAGAAATAGCCGGCAATGTTGTATAATCCGCCGCCGCTTCTCATCTTCTTGACGTCTTCCCATGCAATACAATTGTATGGGGGACGTCAGGAAAACGAGAAGCGACTGCGGCTTTTGTCACAAAGCGTGACAAAAACTGCAGTCCTGCATCACTGAAAAAACGGCCGCTTTTGTGTAGACATAGCCTTATGTTTGGCGTATGTTGTTTATATCGAAGAGCGTGAGTGTTGTCTTACTATTGCGTTTTAACTTTGTTTTAGGGGAGTACAGGAATCCCTATACTCTCAGTGGCCTAGATATAGTGTGTGGGAGGTGCTGGTGCTTATCTTTGAGCTTGTATTTTACCAAGTGCCTCAAGCTGGCTATAGAAATTAGCCTAGGTCTACACTGCATTGGACAAAAAAACCCCACTGAAAACCAAATACTAAAATCATTCATAAAACTAAGTTTTTTGTCCAGTGCATATCAAAGAAATGCACAGCATTATAATTACAGTGGATTTCTGCAAAAAACACACCAAAAAACATCCGGAGCTTTACATGGACTCCAATAGTAAATTTTCTGCCCTGCTCCGTAATTTTTTGCAACATGTTAGGCTAGGTCTACACAGCATTAGACAGAAAACTCACTGAAAACCAAATCCTAAAAACATAAATAAAACTGATTTTTTTGTCCACTGCCTGTCAAATCAGTTTTTCTGCCCGTTTTGCGTTTTTTATGTAAATCATTATAATTGCTAAATTTGCTAAATAAAATGCAACAAAAAAGAGCCAAAAAACCTCCAGCACTTTACATAGACTCCAATAGTAAATTTTTTGCCCTGCTCAGTTGTTTTTTTTGCAACACGTTTCAAAAAACGACTAGCAAAAAAATATGAGCAGAAAAAAATGTTCTGTGGAGACTATAGAACATTTTTACTATTAGGCAATGTTCACACGGCTTACACCCGCCGTACTGGCAGGCCGGAGTTCGCCCGCAATTACGGCGTGTGTACGGGCGGGGTGAGGGCGGCAGCTCGCCAGCCCCAAAGAAATCAATTATACACGGCGCGTATCCCGCCGGGGATAATGTGTATTCGCCGAGCGGGGAGAAGAGACGGACTCCATAGTTCTCTATGAGAACTGTGGATTACCGTAATGCCTGGCACGGATTTCAGCCGTTCAGCAGCGCAGTACGGCGCGCAATACGGCTGAAATCTATGCCAGAAATAAGCCGTGTGAACAAGGCCTTAAAGTCTATGGGACCTGTTTTCAGTCATTTTTTTCAGCGTTTTTGTGTGCAGTGGATACATAGCCTTAGATAAATGGCATCATGCAACATATCAGATAAATAGTACATCCATCATCCAGATACATAGTACATATTACATCCAGATAAATAGTGTCCTACAATATCCAGATACTTATTGCTACACCATGTCCATATAAATAGTGCATACAGTATTTCAATAAATCAGTGTTAAAGGGGTTGTCTGTGTCATTTTAATAGAATATTTTTAGCATAGTGCTGCCCTGATAAAATAAAAAGCTTGTACTCACCTCTCCTCTCACCTGTGTTTCAGTGCTGCCACTGTCTGCTGCCTCCACCAGTCTTCTGTTTACTTCTGAATGAAAGGACACTGCCACAGCTGCTGATTGGCTGCGGTGTTCACATGCCTCTACCTTCATCATCATTCGGATCTGTTCACTTCTGAACAGTGAAGTAATTTAGAGCAGCGGTCCCCAACCTTTTTTCCACCAGGGACCGGTTTTATACAAGACAATTTTTCCATGGCCCAGTGGGGGCGGGGTTATCAGAGGCGGGGTTATTAGGGGCGGGGTTATGGAGGGGGTTGGATTGTTAGGCTATGTTCACACGGCTTAATTGAGGGACGAAATTTCGCCCCGCAATTACGCCGTGTGGACGGGGGCGGGGCGGGAGCGGGGGAGTAAGCAGGGGGCCGGCACTTCGCCGGCCATTGACTATCACTGCTAGCGGCGCGTATACGCCAGCTAGAAAGTGACAGGTGAATTATCTCCCCGCCCGGCGGATTCGCCGGGCGGGGAGAGGAGACGTAATCCATAGTTCTCTATGAGAACTGTGAATTACCGTAATGAATGGGCCGTTTTCGGCCCGTAATTGGCGCACTTCGGCGCGTAATTACGGACCGAAATACGGCCCATTTTAAGCCGTGTGAACATGGCCTTAGAAACACACACAAAATAAAAACCCCCTAGTAAAGTTTATACTCTGTTATTTAGGGGTATAGTATGGGGTAACCAGTATTTTGTAACTGCAGACTGATTAATAATGCTGATCCACAGAGCTGACAATCAGTCTGCAGCAATATTGATCAGCATTATCCATGTTTATAATATACATATGTAAGTAGCTCTGTCATTATAGTGATGTATATGATAAATACATGCACCCTCCAGTAATAATAAATACATGCCTCCTCCAGTAATAGATAAATACATGCCCCTCCAGTAATAATAAATACATGCCCCCTCCAGTAATGATATATAAATACATGCCCCCTCCAGTAATGATAGATAAATATATGCCCCCTCCAGTAATAATAAATTTATGCCCCCTCCAGTAATAACAAATACATGCCCTTCCAGTAATAATAAATATATGGCCCCTCCAGTAATAGATAAATATATGCCCCTCCAGTAATAATATATGCCTCCTCCAGTAATAATATATGCCTCCTCCAGTAATAATAAATACATGCCCCTCAGTAATGATAAATACATGCCCCATCAAGTAATGATAAATACATGCCCCCTCCAGTAATAATATATGCCCCTCCAGTAATAATATATGCCCCTCCAGTAATAATATATGCCCCTCCAGTAATATATGCCCCTCCAGTAATAATATATGCCCCTCCAGTAATAATATATGCCCCTCCAGTAATAATATATGCCCCTCCAGTAATAGATACTCATTTCTCATTACGTTACTCACCTTTCCCGATCCCTGCAGAGCTGCTCCCTCCAACAGCACCGAGCGGCGCAGGGGGTGTAACCACACCTCTTCATCACTTCTCCTGCATCGCTGATGATCGTTGTAGATGCGGCGCTCAGTGAGTGCCGCATCTACAGCAATAGGGAAAGTAGGGACGGTATTGAACCGTCCCTGCTTTCTACCTAGCGCAGCAGCCGCATGCTATGTGTGCAGCTGCTAACACTGCACGGCCGGATCACAACGGCCACGCAGAGTAGATGCCGACCGTCCGTACTAAAATCACCGGGTGGTCGGCATCATGTGTAGCCTGGGCTGCGGACCAGCAGATGATGCGCCATGGCCCGGCGCCGGTCTGCGGCCCGGTAGTTGGGGACCCCTGATTTAGAGGAAACTGAAGAAGTCCGCAGCACACAAATGTAGATTTTGATTTTTGTATTACAGCAAATTGTACTTACTAGAGTTATGTCAATAAAGTGAAATAAAACGATGTTGAATTGTGACTCAAATACGATGTTTCAGTTTGTAATAATCCTTAATCATGTATAATTACTAATGAATATAAAACCGATGCATAATAAGGGAATAGGTGATAGAGTGTGAATCAATGGTTTGGAGAGCAATTGGAGAAAATCAGTGTTCCCTTTGGTTCATAGTACCTATATACTCTGCTGGTTGTGACCAGGTCTATAGGTATGAGTGCACATTTAGCTATGAGATTTTCTCCAATTGCTCTTCAAACCATTGATTCACATGATTAAAGCAATTAATTGTGTTGAATTTGTTATGAAAAATTGTGTTAATAATATTTTATTCTGATTTTTATATTTTTAGTTTCTTCTTATTAAAATCCTACAAAATAATTTGTTTTAATACTTTTATATTGTTCGGTAATTTTGGTTAATTAAAATGTAGGTCAGTGAATCAGCCTACATACATCAATGGCCGACACACCACAGGTCTCGCTGCGACATGTGGTGCACCAAGCATGATAACTACCATAGTTTCTATTCACTGTCATTATTCTTATGGCTTTTATTTTTAGCCTACTGTGATAGAAATGTAATCAGTAATAATACTACACTGGCAAGCACGTACTTCTAAAACACCCGGCGTATTGTGGCGTGTACAATACATGCCGCAATACGCCGCGTGAACATACCCTTATACGTAACAGGACTTGCTTTATCTGCATTAGTATTGGCTTCATTTTCTTTTATCTCTATTTTACATTTTTTGAGTGATATTTTGGAGCTTCAAAACCGATTACCAGTTTTCCATAAAGTTATAGTCTTTCACTTACTATTGCTGTCTAAACATTAGACGGTATAAACTTTGACAGGCAGCCAAAAAATGCACCAGATTTATTTCAGTTGCTCAGTCTATTTGATAAATTAGTGTAGCTTAAGGCCGTGTTCACACGGCTTATTCAAGACGGAATTGCGAGCCGGATTGCGCTCGCAATTCTGGCTTGAATAAGGGGCGGGTGTGGGTGCGGGGCGGGGGCGCGGCCCGCCGGCCCCATAGACTGCCATTATCCACGGCGCGTATTGCGCCTGGATAATGTGCATGTCACTTTCTCCCCGCCCGGCTGATTCGCCGAGCGGGAAGGAGCGACAGAATCCACTGTTCTCTATGAGAACGGTGGATTACCGTAATTACTGCGACGGATTGGCGCCGTACTGCAGCGCAAATCTGGCGCGCAGTACGGCGCCAATCCGCGCTGAAATAAGCCGTGTGAACGAGGCCTAAGGCTATGTTCACACGGCTTAAAATGGGACGTATTTCAGTCCGTAATTACGCGCCAAAGTGCGCAAATTACGGCTGGAATACGTCCAAGTCATTACGGTAATCCACAGTTCTCATAGAGAACTATGGATTACGTCTCCTCTCCCTGCTCGGTGAATACGCCGAGGGGGGAGATGTGACATGTGAATTACCAGCGATGTATACGCACCGCTGGTAATGAATGTCTATGGGCCGGCGAGGTGCCGCCCCCCCGCTCCCGTCCCGCCCCCGTCCACACGGCGTAATTGCGGGGCGTAATTACGCCCTGCAAATACAACATGTGAACAGAGCCTTAGACTATTTTTTTTTACTTGCTGTCTACGCCAGAATTTTGTCACATTCTTGTCACAAAGTGTCACATCATGGTCATGCCCGATTTGCTGTGAAAACACATCCAATTTGTGCTAAGTCATGCCCCTGTGTTGAGCAGTGTGCAGAAAGTGTCTTAAACCCATAACAGTGTTTGCGACATGCTGTGCCAAGAAGGTGTCACTTTTTGGTAGATTTTAGGACACTTTTCTGGTGCAACTGCAACAGTAAATAAGGACCATGGACTAAAAATATAATGATTTCAATATAAAATGGTTGTCCTGGAACCAAAAATATTGTGTGTTGAGGGACCATTGCATAGGTAAGACAGAGGTATATAAATAGTTCATCTAGACAGACAAGGCCACATGTATGAAAACTCTAGGTATAAGATTTTCTTTGTTGCCCATAGCAACCAATCAGAGCTCCCCTTTCATTTCATATAGTGCTCTGAAAGAATGAAATTTGCGCTCTGATTGGTTGCTATGGGCAACAAAGAAAGTCTTAGGGAGACATGTATGAAGGAAGGCGCGTCGAAGTGAATTGTTTTCAGTGTATAATGCGCCTGAATGTATGAAAGTGTTTTTTGTGCGACTATAAATGGAGTCTAAAGTTCATTGCACCTCGCCTAAGTGTTAGACGCATTACGAAACTTAGGCACATGTATAAAGGCTATAGATGGGCTGGAAATAAAATAAAAGTCATTAGAATAGCATGTCAGTGAATAGAACCTATGGTACTGATCCTGCTTGGAAGACCACAGGTCCCAGCAAGACCTGTGCTGTGCTGGCTCTTGTTGTATGTGGAATAAAAGGTGACAGCAGCAAAAATAAATTTCAAATTTAATGTAGTAAAAATAAAAAATTGTAAAATCTGAACATCATCATCAGTGGGTTATTTAATGTAAAACTAGTTTTAGATTCTGTTAAATGTAAATACATTTTATAGGAGATATTTTTATATCTTTGGGATATTATACAGTATATTTTTATATTAATTTTATATAACATTTTTTATTAAATTAAAATAATTTAATTTCATATAGTTTAATAATTATCATAAATGACTTTTTATTGTTGTACTGATGTAAGTTGAGAAATAAGGGACATTTTTTGCCTTAATAGCAAATCCAGCTCCATTTCGACTCCTCAGGCTCAGGCAGACCACATTGAGATAGATCTGTCTGTCCGAGCAGTAATGCGCCTAGATTTGCTGAACCACATTTATATAAGTATCTAATAGTACGAGTGTGGTGCGACACGCCCCCAGAACGCCCCCAGAACACCCCCTCATGTTAGGCACATTAGAAAGTGTCGAGTCTTACCAACAATGCACCCAACACATTCATTAGGTGCATTAGACATCGTAGACTGATCACTTAGGTGCATTTTACGCCAGAAAACCCTGATCATACATGTCTTCCATAGTCTCAAACAGTTTTCATACACATCACCCACAGTGTATATATGATCTAAATAAATAGCATATAGACAGTGTCGAATTAAATAGAATATACAGCATCCAAATAAACAACCACATTACCAGTGTACATATCATTTAATTACAGAGTGTACAACCCAGCCAGAACACAGCTAATGAAATTCCCTTGATGCTTTTTATTTCCTATGTACAGGCAGTCCCCAAGTTACAAACATCTGACTTACATGCGACTCATACTCAAAAGGGTTTTCTCACTACAAAGATTAGCTTTCACCATGTAGGGACAGGCAATTGAAGGCTTTTTTTTTTTAATACATTACAGTCTTTTGATTTTACCATGGGCATGAGATAAAAGAGAGTACACACAGGTTTCTATGGTTACCTGTCCATATCTTCCTTTCGTGATTAGACAGATCAGGGAGTAATGGAGTGATGTCACCATGGTCGGAGTTCACTCTCGGAGCAGATTCTTTGTAGTGTATCAGCTAGTTATAGGGGAGTTAATCACTGCTATAGAACCACCAACAGCCTGACAAAGGCAGTGTAAGCGTAAAGCTGCTTGTGAAACAGCATGGTGAGAAAACTTCTTTAAGAACTGAGGCTATTGTTGGGCTTGACATCAGAGCATGAGTCATGTCCCATTTACTTAAGCCCCAAAAGCCCTGGCTCCCCAGGGCTCCTTTAGCAGTGTTGCATGATATATGGCTACATAAGGCCAACTGGGGCTGAAACATCTCACATCTATCTGGACATGCCACATTGCCATTTGCAGTATGTGTCTCACTTGATTGTAGCACCATGGAGTTTTACTATACCTGTTAATTTGTATGTTTGATACTTGATATACATTTCATGAATTCAAGTTGAATTATGCCTAGGACTTATTGAAGCCTTATACAGGAATGAAAATCCTCCTACCAGCCATCCCTAGGACCCACATAACCAAGCTGTACGATACTAATGTTATTTACTTGCAGGACAGATAGTTATGGGGAATCTTCGGAACATGGGCACAAACAGTAAACCAAATGTTACTGGGGCACTAATCCTTATAATATACAATCTGTTCCAACTAACACACAAATTGAAGAAAAAAACTTACAGAACCTAACTTGTTCATAACCTGGGGACTGTCTTGAGCACAGAATAGTAAAATAAACTATACAGGAAACTGCTGCGTTCTCTTACCTCTATGTAGATTCTCTCCTGATGGGTCTTGAATTTAGCATCTATTATATGGAAGGAGAGAGAGAGGGAAAAAGGGAGAGAGGGAGAGAGAGAAAGAGAGAGATAGAGTAAGAGAGAGCGAGAGAGAGCGAGAGAGAACAAGAGAGAACGAGAGAGAGCGAGAGAGAGCGAGAGAGAGCGAGAGAGAGCGAGAGAGAACGAGAGAGAGCGAGAGAGAGCGAGAGAGAAGGCGAGAGAGAACGAGAGGGCGAGAGAGAACGAGAGAGAAACGAGTAGAGAGCGAGAGAGAAGGAGGGAGGGAGAGAGAGCGAGAGAGAACGAGAGGATGGGCGCGAGAGAGAGAGAGAGAGAGCGAGAGAGAGCGAGAGAGAGCGAGAGAGATTGCCTGCACCTGCCACGTGAGCAATGAACGTTTACATGGGACGGATACCCCGACGGAACGGGAGCCTTCAGGAGGTGAGTGTGATTCTTTTCTTACATTTTTTATCATGCTGCAATAGACGAATGAGCTTTTTGGACTCCTGAAACACCACTTTAAGGATTCTTGTCCCAGGTCAATGACTGAAATCTCTATAAATAAATATTCATCCACTACACTGCTGAATGAAGGGCACAGTGGAGTGTGTTTGAATGAGATAACTTCTTTTCCTCGTTGGTACTGCTCATATCCTGTACATATCCTCACATTCCTGTACAATGCTTTAATGTGGGAGATTTATCAACACGGACTAGTGTTAATAAATTGGGCGCATGCTTAAACTGTCTAGTTTAAGTTTGCACTTTCGCTTAATTGGCTTAATATATGTCACTAATTTCAAGAAAATTTTTGGCATACGGGAAAATAACACAGATTAGGGGCAATTTAATTACAATGTACAAATAAATGAATGGACAGTACAAAGATCTGTTATGATCTCATTATACTTAGGCCTGTAACCCTGACAACGAGGAATCCTCTACGCACAAAGGAAAGAAAGTTTCACCATCATCATAGAAGAGGATTCTTTACTGTGATGGTGGATTCATCAAGCAATTTTAAGAAGGACTGTGATACTTTTCATGAAAAATATAATATTACAGATTATGGGTACTGGTGCCTGGAGATAGGACATCTAACCAAGTATTTATTGTGATTGCCATGTTGGAATCAGGAAAAAATTATTTCTAGTATGGAGCAATTGGCCTCACTGAAATTATTGCCTACAGTTGAAACCAGCAGTTTACATACACTGTATAAAAATACACATGTACGTGTTTTTCTCACTATGCGACATGAAATCAGATTAAACCTTACCCGTTTTAAGTCAATTAGGATTACCAAAATTATTTGTTTGCCAAATATGGAGAGAGAATTTTTAAAGGCATTTTTATTATTTTCTGCAAAGTCAAAAGTTTACATACATTTCATTAGTATTTGGCAACATTGCCCTTAAACTGTATGACTTTGATCAAACGTTTTGGACATATCCTTCCACAAGCTTCTCACAATAGCTGGCAGGAATTTTGGCCTATTTCTCCTGATAGAACTGGTGTAACTGAGCCATTCTTGTAGGTCTCCTTGCTCACATCTGCCTTTTCAGCTTTGCCCATAAATTTTCAATAGGATTGAGATCAGGGCTTTGTGATAAACACTACGAAACATTGACTTGGTTATCCTTAAGCCACTTTGTAATCAGTTTGGTAGTATGCTTCAGGTCATTGTCCATTTGGAAAACCCATTTCCGCCCAAGCTTTAACTTACTGGCTGATGTCTTGAGATGTTGCTTCAGTATTGCCACATAATCTTCTTTCCTCATGATGCCATCTATTTTGTGAAATGCACCAGTCTCTTCTGCAGCAAAACAACTCCCCAATATAATGCAGCCACCCTTGTGTTTCACAGTTGGAATGGTGTTCTTAGGCTTCTAAGCGTCTTCCTTTTTACTTCAAATGTAACGATGGTCATTATGGCCAAACAGTTCAATTTCAGTTTTGTCAACCCAGGAAATTCTCCAAAATGTAGGTCTTTTTTCCGGGTGCATTTGCGAACATTAATCATTTATTGTTTTTTGGGAGTAAGGGGCTTCCCCCTGGAAGGTGGCCTTTCAGCCCATGTTGTACAGTGCTCTTCATGTGGTAAAAAAACCCAACCTTACCAACTTCCACCCATCTTCAAAATTGTTTTTTTTTTGTTTTTGGGTTGATAGCACACTTTGGACCAAAGCAAGTTCATCCTGAGACACAGAACCCTCCCCCTTCCTGAGCGGTAGTGGTGGACTTTCCCATCTTGTTTTACTTTGCTTTTAAAATTTTTTGTACAGATGAAGAAGGCCCTTCCATATCGGGGAAATTTGAAACAAGGAGATAGACTTGGCAGGTCCACAATTCTTTTCCCTGTATTTGGCTGATTTTTTTAGACTTCCCCCATGATTTACACACAGGGGCAGTTTGTTTCTTGTGTGCAATAAAAATACTCCACAGGTGTGTCTCAAATTTAACCCTCAATGTTCCAAAAAAAACCGGAAAAAAATGACATTTATAGGGGTGTCCCAAATTTTTTAAAAGGCATGTAATTCTGTGCTTAAACTTTGCTTTCCAGAAAGTAATAAAAATGCCTTAAAAAATTCTCATTATTCTGGCATTTGGCAAAAATAAATAATTTTGGAAATCCTAATTGACCTAAAACAGGTAAGGTATATTCTGATTTCTGAAAGATATGAAAAAAAACATGCATATGTGTTTTTTTAGTAGTGTATGTAAACGTCTGGCTTCAGCTGTATTGAATATCTTTTTTAAAAACCCTTATAAAAATATTGATACGTAGTACAGCTCTGTTGACATAAAAATAAAAAGTTATGTTATGGCTGTTATCTTTAGGAATTTGCGAAGCTGAATATAAATAAATCTGGAGCCATCCCTGTATGCACTGTATGTAATATTTTCTGCTGATTTATGTTTATATAACGTTGTTATATTTTTTTAAAAGGCTATATTCTTATAGGGTAAGGGTTACGGCCACACGGCAAGTGTAAAATGCCAGTCGGATTCTGTTTAAAAAATCCAGTCGGTATTTTATCATCTTTTCAATGGTTTTGGAGGACAGTTCTGGCCACAGTATGCAGATTCAGCCGCCCCCCTTAACCATTGACTAGCACACCTTCCGGAAAAAACCCGGGCGAAAAATTGTACATTTCTAAATTTTTCGGATGCCGGTGGCGTAAAAAATCTGCCCGGGGCTGAAATTCCCACTCAGTTGAGCTACTGGGGGGTTTTTCTACAAAAAAGTCATGGGGATGGTTGCTTTTGGGTTTTCAGAGGTTTCAAATTTACAAACCTTGAAATCCCAGGGAAAAAAACATCCATGTGGACTTACCTAAGGGGCATATCCAGCTTTTGGGGCCCCATGTCCCAGACCCCTGACCTTTATTCAAAAGGGTATTTCTACCCTAAGAAAGCTAAAAATGGAGCAATTAAAAAAATTTTGATTGGGCAAACCTGTATAAATTGATTAAAGGGGTTTTGCCCCCATGTAATTTTTGACGTGGGAAAACCACCAAAATGGGTTTTTAAATCATTTTTAAAATATATGTGTTTAAAAAAAAAGTGAAAACTCTGAGAGCTACAGCTTTTCTAACCCCCCTTGGTTCCCAAAAAGCTTCCCTGTCACTACCCGGGACTGAAAAGCTGCACTTGCTGAATATTCTATCTGATGACGGGCAGAATGAAGGTTTTTTTAAAGGCAGGGGTTGCAATATGTTTTTTTTGTATACAGTATAACAGCTGTGTGTATTAGCCCCTTCTTTAGATGAAGAGGGCTTTCAAATATGCGTTTGAATAGGTTTTCTCTTTTGTATAAGAATTCACAAGTTTAGTTTGTTATTTGAGTGAACATGTCACAGGTTTCCCCTTATCCCGTCTGTGCTCGGCTGTGTGTGTCTGTGTTCGTCTCTGTTCTTGCGCGTGATTTGTTTCATTACAAAAAATGCTTACAGAAAAAGGTTTTCCTGACAGGCTTCTAGGTTTGGTTTTGCTGTATTGAATCCACTGTTGTCTGTTTATTAGTTCACTTAATTTTGGATCCCCCCTTTGGATTCCTCACTCCCCCCTCCCCTCTCCTCTCTCCCTGCGCTTCAGACTCAGCTTATTTGTTTACACGTTTCCTGCTGAGGAGTGGTTGTATTTGGGTTTTGGTGGCAAATCCCTTTAAATAAAATATTAGTTAAGTAGAATACAAGAGATCTGAAGCTTATCATGATTACATCCATACAGGAATTTTTAATTCGTTAATGTGTCTTTTTTTTTTTAAAAAGGAGGTCTGAATTTTGTCACAAAATGTCAGATTTGACTTCTTTTGACCTAAAGATTTTTACTGGGATTTGATTTGCAAAATGTTTTTGTGGTTTTCTGGTATTTTTTTTTTTTAATTTTATCAGAAAACCCGATACCCTGAGAAAATAAAAAAAACACATACTCACCTTCCCTCTCAGCTCAATTCTGGCACTGCCTTCATCTTCTGTCTCCCCTGGTTCTTCTGCTGCTTTGATAAGTTCAAGAGCGCTGCACACACCATTGCTTGACATCATTGAAGTGAATGACTCCAAGTGGCAGAGGCGTAACTTCAAGCTCTTGGGCTCTAGTGCAAAAAATGAAATGAGGCCCCCAGTTACCATGTGCCATTTAGTGTCTTCTTAGTGGCAGAAAGGCTTTTGGGCCCCCTGCCCCCTGCAGGGCCCGGTAGCAACTGCTACCGAAGTACCCCATATAGCTACACCCCTGCCAAGTGGTGATGTCATCAGCGGCATGTGACCACAGCAGAAGGTAGTAAGAGGTGAGAGGATAAATGAGTCTTGCTTTTTTTTTTATCTTATCAGGGCACCTGTAGCCTCAATATATTTCATAAAATTAAATCAGACAGCTGTTTTAAACTTTGAACCTTCACCAGAGGTTCAGTTGGCCAGCGTATATTGTAGGTTCCTCTTGAGTGAAGTGTATATTACAAAATTGTAATTCTAGCCTTGCCTGTACATTACAGGCTTCCAAAAAAAAGCCCTGTATACCTTGTTGACAGAATTAATCTCTGTTTACATCACACACTCCCTTTACATTTGGTGTAAATCTTATATCTTATACACTAAACACAATGGCCTGATGGATGTTTCGAGATGTCTTTAGGCCTCAGTGTTGAGATAAAAGGTTACTGCTTAGTATAGAGGTCACTCAGGTTACATTATTTTTTGGGGGGACAACCATTGTAAGTTGAACCATTTGTAAACTGAGACTGCAACTTTATAGGAAACTGGTAATTGGTTCCGTAGTTACCAAAATTTCAACTCAAACGAATGCAAAATGGAGATGAAAGAAATGTAAGTAGATCATACAGATAAAGCAAGTCCTAACATATAACAATCAAAAAGAGCTGCTGGAAGAAGCTGGAAATCATGTTCGATAATGAGGACTGGACCCTGGGTCGTTTATACACGTATACCCGAAAAATAAAAAGGGGCGATTCACCTGTGCCCCAAAAGGAACCTATCTGGGTACATAAAAAAGGGATATAAACTGTACCGCATTGTACTGTAAAAAAAGTGCTACTAGATCGCCAATCACTCATGTTCTGCATAAAACAGAAATTTTTTTAAATATGGTCATGGTTTGGGGGGGTTTTTGGTTTAATCTTCCTCAATCACATGAGCCACAGATCAGCAGTGTCTATGACATTATATGGAGGGGTTTTTCAAGATCAAAATCCCGGAAAACCCTTTTTTTCAGAAAATTTATTTCCTGTGGCCATTGTAACGTGAGGGGACACTGTATGTGTTTTTTGTTAATCCCACTTTATAGGGCAGCATGGCAGATTTCGCTTTCCTATACCAACAAATGGGTGTGCAATTAAAGTTTGCCCAATGGGGGCTAAAAAAAATATTCCTGAATGGGGCCCCTGGTGATTTTGGATTTTTCCCCCGTGGTATGCTTTGGTAAAAACAATAATGTTTTACAGGCCAAGGAAATAACATTATGAGTTTGATTTCTCCATCACTGTTCTACTATGTGACCAGAATTCAAGAGGTGTCTTTCATCTTATGAAATAATAGAGTATGACGTGACTTCATAAAAGTGAGGGCCACCCTTTTGAAACCCCCACAGATCTGGAGAACAAAATGAGACTTTCTATGTACTACAGGAGATACATCCACTCATTTTTTGCAACTGCAATACAAATCAGTTTAAGTGAAATGGGCTGGGTGGCATTGTCCATAAAAAGGGACATGGGGGCCTTTAGGGGAAAAACTGAGAGGGAGCATTATGGCAGTCACAGGATTCAGACCCCAACCAGAAAGAGATGGCATATCCTAGCAATATGCTTATTCTGGTAGAAAAAACTACTTATGCTTTAAATTACGGGGAGAAAAGGGGGGGGAAAAAGATGGCAGGAGTTTCATTTCCCGGTGTGGCCTAGAACTGTACAAAATGTAGTGTAACATTTTAAAATCCTTTATGTGTGCACAATTCTCCTAAGAATTTCCATTTGAACTTATATAAAGTATTATATTTACTGCATGGAGGGCGGGGAAGGTTTTTTTCTGTGTTCCCAAGGTTGATGTATCACCTGTACAAAATAAAATACTTTACCCTGTCTGGATAGAACATTAACTAGATCACAAACAATTTACTGGCAATCCAGCATGATGCCAAAACATGGCACATCTAGTGTTTGATAAACAGCCGTTCCAAAGTCACCTGAGATCATTTTGCAAGGCTTTAAAAATACCTGCTTATGAAACAAACCTCAAAATGGGCTTTGGGCTTTTTACAAAACTTTTGTAATCTCATAGGTTTATTCCAGGGGAAGGCTTGATAGATACAAAGAAAACCTTAAAATATGGCAAGCTCATGTTTTTTAAATACCACTTATGTGCTTGAGTCATTTCCGACCCCATTACATTTTGCTCCCATTTAAATGTGCCTGAATATATTCTAAAAGGTTCTTGGGAAAAGAGGTGGGATTCTGCAATGCCATCATTTGGGTGTAGCAGGCTTTAAGTCACATTGCTCCTTAAAGGGGGTTTCCCTCGCTACAAGAATAGCTTTTTAAATTGTAGGGAACACAAAATAAAGCTTTTCCCAAATATTAAATTGCTTTGTTTATGTTTTTGTAAGGGGATTTAAAATAATTAAACACCTCCCGGCATTTCAGTTTCCCTCATAACCGACCTGTAAAACATCTCTCCCCGTGCTGTTTGTTTATGCATAGCATGGTACTCATCACAAGGTCGCGGCAGCTCTTGCGCCCGGCTGTAAAAAGCTTTATTTATCTAAAGTAAAAGCTCTAAATTTTTTCTTTTGTTTGAGGGATCAAAAAAAAGGCCTGCTAGCAGTTTTAAGAAGCTTTTACTAACTGAACTATTAGCAACTGAAAAAACAGAGTTGAATAACCGGGGCTGATGCAAAACACAGTCAGTCTGAACCAGGAAAAACAGAGTGTTCATTCATCTCCATAAACTCTTAAGAACAATCCTTTAACCTTGAAATGGGAATAGGAATAATTCCATATCAGATATTCATCTGCAAAAACTGTTTTTTTTGGGGGGTTTTTTCCCTTTTTACAAAGTAGAATATAGTTTGGGTAGGGGAGGGCAAGCTCAAAAAGTGTAATGTTTCAAATTATTGAGAAGTAGCACGTAGTCGTGTGCAGACTTGACATGAGAAACATTACCACTTTTGAGCTACATCTAGAGCCTCTCACCTAGCCAGCCAATACTTTACTCTGCACTGATGAGGAGCAAATAACCTGAAACAGCTGTCTATAGATTAATTTATGGTATGTCATTAATCCTATTCACATTGCAAGGTTCAGTGAGTTGGATGTGACTTGAGGAGCGCAACATCCAATAAATGGCACTAAAGAGTAAGTGACCCAGACATGTAAGTCTACACACACCTACATGGTGCCTTTCCCTACTGAGAAACATTACCCCTTTTAATATATAGTGATGTTCTGCAATAACTTTCATCACACATGTTTCAGCATACATTTTCTCTATACAGGAGCAGTTTTAACACTGTGTTTGCACTTAGACTTTGTCGTAAATTGTGCCAACAAATTGGTGTATTTTTCCACATCTTATGTAAAGAGGCATGGCCTAGCTGGGAAGGGGGATGCCTTACTACCAAAAAGTGTCACAAAAGTAAACCGACCAATATTTGATATGAAAAATTAGCAGAAAATCTATGAAGACTGATGTTTAATATACCTCTCTAAATGAAAAGTGGACTGAAGTAATATGTGTCAAATTTATTGAATGGACACTACCATCAAAATATTTCTATCCACATATTAACAAGCAATATGCAACTATTTACTTTTTTATGAATTGGGTGTTTTTTTTTAAAATAATTTTTAAAGTTCCCTGATGTGCATGACTTCTCCTCTGTTAGCTCTGATAGCACAGCAGTGAGAGGATTGCTTGATGGTCTACTTTCTGGTCGGCTCTGGTCTAAAAAGTGTAAATATTATTAGCCATTACCTAATAAGTGTGAAAAAGGTTACCCTCTTTGCCTTTCATGGCTCACGGTTGTAATGCAGGGGTGGATTCGCTGGACCACCGCAAGCTATGATAGTTAAGCCACGCCAGGGAGCTGAGTCAAAGAACCCCGGTTTTTCCCCAGACCCCCGCCCCAAAGGGGGAAGGACTTGCTCCCAGCGTGAGGCTACCAGGTCGCTCCCCCTAAACGTGACTTGCTTGGGCGGCGGCCGGGGTAATGCGGGGTTTACAAATGGGGAAACCCGGGAGACGTATGGGGGGCCCGGCAGGAGGTCAACCCTGGCGGCAGAGGTTCTTTGGTCAAGACAGGCAAAGGCCCGGGCGGGCGGGCAAGAAAGGAAAGGCCCAAAAACGTAAGCAGTCGGACGGTAAAACGGGGAAAAAACAAGACGGACTTCTGAATACAGACTGGGCCACTCCAAACACACACCAACGAACGGGCAGTGAGGGGTAAAAGGCGTCAAAATAAATAGGGGTCGGGCTCCAAAGGATGGGCAATTCCCGGGGCGGGGGCTATTCCTTTAAATCCCCCCCGGGGGCCGTCCGCGCGGTGCCCTAACAGGGGGTACGCCCCGCGGGCCCTTTCAGAGCCAGACACAGGATGGGGGACCGATGAGTAGGGGGTTTTCCCCGGGGCCCGGGAAACCCAGAAGGAAAAAAGGTTTGCGGGAAAACCCAGCGGAAACCCCCGCCCGGCCCCTGTAAGCGGGGGGGAACGGCCGGGGCGCCGAGCGTTTTTACAGAACCCCCCCCCCCATAAATTACCCCTTTTTTCCCTTTGGGAAAATTTTAGAGAGGAACCCAGGGGACAGGGGGGGCCAACCCCGGTTTTTCCCATAAACCCGCCCTCCGCCCGAAGCCCTTCCAGTCAATAAGGAAGAAACCGTTTCCCCCCCTCACCTTTTTTCTCCCAACACCCCCCCTTTGACCTCAAAATTTTAATTTTTTATTAGCGAAAAGGAAAGGTTAAAAAAGACCCTAGGGGAAGAGCGGTTTAGCACCAGGCCGGGTTTGGGGAAGGACATGTGAAAGGCTTTCCCGGGATACGTAGAGGGGGGGGGAAAAGCGGAGCTTGTTAGGAAAAGGGGTTTTAAAACGCCGAAGTATCAAAAAAGGGGGGCCCAAAGTTTTTGGGGGGCCCAACTTGAATTGTGAGACCCCGGGTTCAAAAATTTTGATCAAAAAAAACTTGTAACTGGGCCCCTTTGAAGCGGATGTATTTGGGTTTGGATACCAAAACCCAATCCCCCTGGCTAAAATAGGGGGGGGGCCCTAACAATACCGTCACCCTAAAAAGTTTGGTGGGCGAGCAGAAGCCGGGTACAGGGCCTGCCCGTGGTTTCCCAGAGAGCCTTTTTGGGTCCTTTACTTGGGCACCCCCACGGCGGGGCCCAAAAAGACGGGGTGCAAGGGAAAAGGTGGGGGGGAAAATGTAACCAAAAAAAGACAAAAAAGGGGGGAAGGGGGCCTCCAGCGGATTCGAATCTAAAGATTTTATAATAAAACTCTGCCCAGGGGAAAATTTCCGGCCAGTTATCACGACAAAGCGGACACAAAATTTCCGAAGTAGGTACCCAACACCGGGTTTAAAACCCCTCTCCCTTTCCCGTTATTTGAGGATGGTATCAAAATAAAAAATCAAAGTTGAACTGCAACTGACAGCAAGAGCCCCCCAAAAATTTTAAAGGCAAAAAAACGGGAACTCCCCGCCCAAGACAATAGGAAAAGGGAGCCCGTGCAATGGGAAAAAACATGAGGGAAAAAAAAATTTTTGGCCAGCGGGGGGGTCAGAGAGTAACCAAAGAGGGGTAAAGTAGCCATTTTGGAAAAACCCGATGGGGGCCCACCACCCAGATCCCAAATTTTTTCCCAAAATGAGGGCGGGGGATCTGTGACAAAGCCCAAAGGGCGAAAAATGGCCGGGGGTTTTTTTTTCCGGCACAGGAGAGGCGAAAAAGGGCCCCGGGGGTTTTGAGAGATGGCCCCTTTTACGGGCACAGAAGGTGCGGGCCAAAAAAAGCCCTGAAAATTTTTGAGCAAGGGTGGGCCACCATAAAAAAGGGGAGACAGCGTAGAGACCAAAGGATTTCCTGGATGCCCACTTTTCCCGGGAAAAAATGTCACCATTTTCAGGATTCCCTGGGCCCGCAAGGCGGGAAAGCACAAAAAATTTTCCGGGGGTTTGCAAGTATTGAAGATCCAGGGGGAAAGCCGTGACGACCCCGATCGGAGGGACTATGTTGTGGAGGAACCCCAAACCCCCAACCCCCGAGGAACAAAATAGTGGGCAATTTTTGGGACTTTTCTTCCCGGCGGCCCGGATGTAAAAAGGAAGTAAAAAAACGGGCAAAAAAGAGCGCCCAAAATTGGCCTGCCGGGGAAAATTCGGGGCGTTGAGCCACTGAAATATAGGGGTTTTTAGGGTCAGTGAAGACTTTAAAAGGGACGACCCCCCCAGCAGGTGACGCCCCCTTTTTCTAGAGCCAATTTTTATGGCCATTAAATTCGCGATCCCCAAAGGTATAATTCTTCTGGGCAGGAGAGAAATTTTTTGGAAAAAAACCCACAAGTATGCATTTAAAAAAAAAAAAAACCCGGAAAAAAAGGAAATTTTTTTTTTTTTTTTTTTTTTTTTTTTTTTTTTTTTTTTTTTTTTTTTTTTTTATTTTTTTTTTTTTTTCCCAGGGGGCCCCAAACAGCCCCCGGCACCCCCAAGGAAGCGTCCATTTCCAGAACAAAAGGGGCCCGGTTTGGGGTCCCGGGCGAGACAGGACCGGGGGCAAAACGTGAATGCAGATTTGAGGCGTTTTAAAAGGCTTTTTGACTTCAGGGGCCAGGTTTTTGGGATTGGTTTTTTTTTTTAGTTAGAGGAAACCGGGGGAAGCCACAAGCTTAGAGAAGTTTGGAATAAATTGTCAATAATAATTGGCGAACCCCAAAAAAACATTGAAATAGCCCAAAGGGGTCCCCCCCGGGTTGGGGCCCAAACGTAACACGGGGGAGAGTTTTAAAAGGACCCATCCAGGGGGACCCAAAACCAGAGACGTACCCTAAGAAGGGTAACCCGGTACGTTCAAAGAGAAAATTTCTCCGTTTTAAAAAAAAGCTGAGGGGTTTCGGAGTTGCCTGGGACCGGCGGACGGGGGGGGCGATGAGTTTTTCAAGACCCTGGAAAAAAAAATTAGAATATCGTCCGGGTAAACAAAAAACCACAGCCCCCCCGTAGAGTAGGTCCCAGAAATCTCTTTACAAAGTTCTGGAAACAAAGCAGGAGCTTTGCAGAGCCCGGGAAGGGGCATAACCTATACTCGAAGGGGCCATCCCCCGTATTAAACCCTTTTTCCCACTCATCGCCCCCTCGAATGGCAAATTAAAGGGTTTATAAGAAACCGGCGAAGATCCAGTTTGGAAAAGTTTTTCCGCCCCAAAGGGCAGGGGGGTTTGAAAATTTTCAAGATCAAGGGCAGAGGGTAGGGGTTTTTTTAAACCATAATTTTTTTTAAGCCCCGATAGCCCCGTTTTCAGGCCCGGGAGAGACCCTTTTTTTTTTCTCCACAAAAAAGAAGCCGGCTCCTGTTTGGAACGAGGATTTTACGAATGAAGCCTTTACAGGGTTTCCCTCAATGATGAACCCCGACATACCTTTTTTCCCGGGGACAGAGAGGGGATAGCCCCGGGCCCCGGGGAGGAGTACAGCCGGGTTTGTAGATCTATGGGACAATCAAAAGGGCCCGGGTGTGGAAGAAAAGTTTCGGGCCTGTTTTTCCGAAAAGACTTTTGGCAAAGCCCCCAAAATGGCGTAGGTAGGCCTGGTGGGGGCCTTGGAAAGTTTTTCCAGGGGGGCGACCGGAGGAGTTTTTGGGGTTTTCAACAGGAAACGCGAGGGGAACACGCGGAACCCCAATGCATGACTTAAACCTGTGCCCAGCCCAAAGGGTGGGGTTTATGGTCCCCCAACCAGGGGGAGGCACAGAAGGTTTTTAAGACGAGGATTCGGGGCAGGACGAAAAATTTTGCAAAAGTCCCCTTTGGAAGACCCCAAATTTTCTGAAGGGAAGGGGGCAGTGCGGAAGGGGAAATAGCTTTCCTTAAGACATTCGCCACTGACCGACGAAGACGAAAAAGGGCTTCTGCAACGGAATCATTTGGGAGACCTAACCTGGTCACAAGTTCGGGGTTTATGAAATTACCTGCAATCCTGAATCAATAAAGGCCCGGGGGCCTGAAAAAGGGGCTGTCCCCCGGGGAAACACCAACACATACGGGGATGGTCAGACGGGGGGGGGCCCCTCTACCCTAGGGTTGCCTCTCCTACGAGCCCTAGGGCGGAAGTTTTCCCCGGCGCACCCGACAGGGCCCCCCAAAGAAATGGGCCCGAAAATGCCACAATGAAACACAGCTCTTCTGACTTTTTCCGGGTGTAACGTTCCCCCTGGGACCGGTTGGGGCCCCGAACCTCATAGGTTTTTTTCTTCGGAAACCATCGGGGGGGGGAGGAGGAAGAGGTTTTTTTGCTGGAAAGTGGGAGCCAAGCGGTTAAAAAGGCTGGACCCGGGCGACCTCCCATTGAAGGGGGAGCTCTTGTTGCCTTTCGGGGAACCCCAATATCGGCTTTTGGGGGGCTAAGTGGATTAAGTCATCCAAGGGAGCTTGGGAAATCCGAACGGGGAGCCATCCCTTGATTCTTTCCCCAGAGACCCCTTTCCAGTAACCCCCCCCCACCAAAGCTTCGTTATTCCAGGCCCACTCCGAAGCAAAGTGCGAAACTGGGGCCCGAAAACGACCGAAACCCGTGGTGTCCGCCCTTACGCAGCTGGGGCGTGCTGCGGCGGCGAAAACTTTCGGCCTGGTTCCTCAAAGACCGTGCGGAAAACCCCCCCGAAAGGTTTTTGGGGGCAGCTGTCAAGGATCCCCTCCCATCCCAAGTGGGGGTGGCCCAAAAACCAAAGTTCCCCCGACAAAGGCTGGGTTATTAAGGCCCACCTTGGCCTCACTGTAGGGAAATTGGAAAAGCCCCATCATCTCGAGGTGGATGGACCCCTGGCTAAAGAACCCACGGCAAATTTTTTTGGGGTCTCCAAAAGTAAGGAGGGGAGTGGGAAATGCAGAGAGGGGCCCGAACGGAGCAGGGAGACAATTGGGCGCCGGAGCAAAGGAAAGCCCTGGGCGGGGGGCAGCCGGGTGGAAGGGAGAAAGGGGCCCCAAGGTTCTGCTTTAAGGCCGCAGCTGGTCAATCCCCCGCTCTGCTGGGCACTGCCGGCGTTACCCTCCCGGAGGGCGGGGAGAGGTACCCCCGGCGGGGAACCATTCCATTTTGCTGTTAAAAGCAGGGGTGGGGTTCGCTGGACCCCCCGCCCAAACGATGATAAATTAAAGCCACGCCAGGGGGCGGAGTCTAAGTAGCCCCCGGTGTTTCCCAAGCCCGTTTCAAAGCGGGAAGGGGCTTTCTGCGGGGTTTAGGCTTAAACCACTCGCTAACCCCCGACGTGACTTGCTTGCGGCGGCGGCAGGGGTTTAAACGTTTGGGACAAAAATCGGGATCCGGAGACGTAATCGGGACGGCAGGAGGTCAGGAAATGGCCGGGCAGAGGTTCCCTGGTTTAAAAAACAGGGGAGAAGGTCAGGGCAGGCGGCAAGAGGCAAGGTCAGGAAACAAGCAGGCGGGGGCTGGTACACGGGGAAGACAAGACAGACTTTTTGAAAACAGAACTAGGCACCCCCTTTTCCCAAAAACACACCAATTTAACTGGGAGGTTTAAATTGGGGGGGGGAAAGGAAGGGCGTTTTAAATAAATACGGTCCAGCGGGCCCGCGATGGGCAATTACGGCGCGGTATCCCTTTAAATCCCACCAGCCGCCCCGCGTGTTTTCCCTAACAGCGGGTTGTGCGTGGGGGCTGTCAGAGCCCCGACCCCAGGGGCGGGGGCTGGTTTTAGAAAAGGGTTTCCTGGGAAAGGGGCAGAAGGAAAAACGGGCCCGCGGGCAGCAGCGGCACCTGCGCCGGACCCTGTAAGCGCAGGGGGACAGCCGCGGCGGGCCGCGGCGCAGAGCGCCATGACAACGGTCTAGTATAATTCTATCTAAAAAATTCAGCAAGGGAAAAAAGATCAATCGATAAGTTTAATAACTACATTTTAAAAATTAGACACACTATATACTTGAAATATAAGCCGAGTTTTTTTAGCACAAAAAATTTCTGGGCTTGCACTCAGTCCCCCAACTGTTTTCCCGGGGGACTTAAACCAAAGGGCCCAGGGCGCTGCGGCGGGTTTCTCCCCCCCCCTAAAGGGATGTTTTGGGGGAGGTATATTTTCCCCCATAAGCAGGTGAAAAGGGAGGTTTTAGGGGCCCCCGGGGGGGGTTTTTTTTTTTAAAAAAAAAAAATACTCCCCCTTTCCCCGCAGCTCTATGCGCTCCGTCCTTTTTCCAGGGGCGTGACAGGCCACATGCCCGGGGAGGCAGCTTTATGACATACACACTGCCTGTGAGGATACTTTTTTGGGAAAGGCCCCAAGTCCCGTTGCGGCCTTCCCCGAGTCCCTATTGCGGAGCAGGAGCGCTTTTCCCTTTAGCCCCCCAGGGGGGGGGGGACGCATACAGCTGAAGAGTTTCCCCCCCGGCGCCAAAAGCGCTTTGGCAGGAAACCCGACGGGAAACTCCCAGGAAGGGCCCCATACAGCTGAAAACTCGAGTTACCCCCCAGCGTCCTGCCTGGCGTGTCGCCGGCGGGGGAAATCTTCCATCATAAAGCAACCCTCCTTTGGGGGCGCATACCAAAAAACACTAAAAAAGGGGGCAAAATAGCAACGCTCCCCAAATCCCCCAATGGAAATCCAGAAGGCTGCAAAGGGCCCTTCCCCGAGTATCCGGACAGGCGTGTTCTATTTCATCCCCGGGGTGCCCCGCGTTGGGCCGATGACATCACGCCACCTGTGCCAGAAGACGGAGCGCATCTCAGCTGCGGGGAAAGGTGAGTACTTGGATTTTTTTTTAAACTTTGCCTATACCTGCCTCTACCTGCTTATGGGGGACATATACCTGCCTATATCTGCTTATAGGGGACATATACCTGCCTATGGGGGACATTACACTGCCTATACCTGCCTATGGGGGACATATACCTGCCTATACCTGCCTATGGGGGACATTAAACTGCCTATACCTGCCTTTACTTGCCTATGCGGGACATTAAACTGCCTATACCTGGCTATGTAATTTTATTGGTATCCATTTTTATTTTTGAAATTTACCAGTAGTCGCTGCATTTTCCACCCTAGGCTTATACTCGAGTCAATAAGTTTTCCCAGTCTTTTGTTTCAAAATTAGGTGCCTCAGCTTATATTTGGGTCGGCTTAAAGTGAAGGAAATATTTATTTGATCCCTTACTGATTGTGTAAGTTTGCCCACTGACAAAGACATGAACAGTCTATAATTTAAGGGTAGGTTAATTTTAACATTGAGAGATAGAATATCCAAAATAAAATCCAGAAATTACATTGTATAAGTTATATAATTTTATTTGCATTTTGCTGAGAGAAATAAATATTTGATCTTATACCAACCATTAAGAGTTCTGGCTCCTACAGACCAGTTAGACGCTGCTAATCAACTTGTTATCTGCACTAAAGGCAGTTGTCTTAAATAGTCACCTTTATAAGTGCATGTCCACACGGCACGGGTTCTCGGCCAGTTTTTCAAGCGGTTTGCGGTTTTGCAGACCACCTGAAAAACTGGCCAAAAATAAGCAGAACGGGGCGCTATGGAAAACCGATGCAGCAGTCCCCACTGCACAGGTTTTCCGTCCGCGGGCCGCAAAACAGTGCAAATACCGGTCGCATAAACCAACCGGTATTTGTCACTTGCCATGTAAACGGCCCCTAAAAGACTCCTGTCCACAGACTCAATAAATCAGTCAAACCTCTACAACATGGTCAAGACCAAAAAGCTTTCTAAGGATGTCAGGGACAAGATCATAGACCTGCACAAAGCTGGAATGGGCTACAAAACCATACGAAAGATCCTGGGTGAGAAGGAGAAACCCTCTTGCTGCAATAGTAAGAAAATGGAAAAAATACAAAATGACTGTCAATCGACATCAATCTGGAGCACCATGCAAAATCTCACCTCATGTGATCTTCTTGATCATGAGGAAGGTGAGAGATCAGCACGGGGGGGACTTGTTAATGATCTCAAGGCAGCTTGAACCACAGTCACCAAGAAAACCATTGGTAACACATTACGCCATAATGGTTTAAAATCCTGCAGGGCCTGCTTGGTCCCCCTGCTCAAGAAGGCACATTTGCAGGCCTGTCTGAAGTTTGCCAATGAACACCTGGATGATTCTGTGAGTTATTGGGAGAAGGTGCTGTGGTCAGATGAGACAAAAATTGAGCTTGGCATTAACTCACCGCGCCATGTTTGGAGGAAGAGAAATGAACCAACGAACATCGTCCCCACTGTCACGCATGGAGGTGGAAACATTATGATTTGGGGGTGTTTCTCTGCTAAGGGCACAGGACTACTTCACCGCATGAGAGGGAGAATGGATGGAGCTATGTACCGTAAAATCCTGAGTGACAACCTCCTTCCCTAAGCCAGGATATTAAAAATGGGCCATGGCTGGGTCTTCCAGCAAGACCATGACCCAAAAAATACAGTCAAGACGACAAAGAAGTGGCTCAAAAAGAATCACACTAAGGTCATGAAGTGGCCTAGCCAGTCTCCAGACCTTAATCCCATAGAAAACTTATGGAGGGAGTTGAAACTCTGAGTTGCCAAGTGACAGCCTCAAAACCTTAATGATTTATAGATGATCTGCAAAGAGGAGTGGACCAAAATTCCTCCTTACATGTGTACGAACCTCATCATCAACTACAAAAAACGTCTGACTGCTGTGCTTGCCAACAAGGGTTTTGCCACCAAGTATTAAGTCTTGTTTGCCAGAGGGATCAAATATTTATTTCTCATTGCAAAATGCAAATAAATGTATATAATATATACAATGTGATTTTCTGTCTTTTATTTTGTTCATGTCTTTGTCAGTGGGCAAACTTACAAAATCAACAAGGTATCAAACAATTATTTCCTTCACTGTATACTCGAGTATATACAGTATATAAAGATAAGTAACAGCTAAAGTATAGTAAGATTAGTCTGCCTTGCCAAACAAAAGTTCTCTCTCACAGTTAGACATTATTTTATATGTACTTTTTCATTGTATAGGACTGCAGAGCTAAAAAAAATTGCCAAAAAGTCTGAAAAAAATTGTTTTACGGTGTTATTGGTTTTAACAAAAATACTCCTTTCTGATGGCAGTGTCCCTTTTAGGCTTAATACATTTGACGTATCTTTCAGTGTCCATGCAACCTAAACCATAAAGTAGATTTAGGTACAATTTAATCTACATAAATTATAGTATATGTGTCAGGTTGTGCAAGACCATGACCATTTTTGCTGCGCTCCATCAACTTTTCTTGATAGTGGCAAACTCTGCGTAAAACAGCTCAAGCAGTGCAAATTTTTGAGCAAATGAAACTTTCACAAACATTTATGACATTTTGATACCACAAATTGATACCAATAGAAATTGTCCCCATAGTCTTAAAGGGGTTTTGCCATGATGTAATGTTGACGTGGGATCCTCCAGAATGGGTATTTAATCACTTTTCTAAATATATGTGATTACAAAAAGTGGAGCCTGTGAGAGCTACAGCTTTCTTTATATGCCCTCAGTTTCCTGACAGTTTACATTAGACATGACCAGGACACTGACAGAGGCTGATCTGGCCTCGCTTGCATTGTCTGCACTTCTTATCTGATGACAGGGAACATGAAGGAGCTTGCAAGAGACTGGGGAGAAAAAGCAGTGAATGAGCCTGTGTCTTTTGTATATAGAATCCACTGGTTGTAATGTAATAATTTGAGTAAACATTGCAGATGCTCCCTCTCCCTGGCTCTTTGCTCACTCTCCCTCCCTCTCCCCCGTGACTCAGCATGCTGAGTTAATCTTCTCTCCTGAGCAGATAAGAGGTAAGAAACTCACTTCTTGGCAAAACCCCTTTAAGTCTACAGATGCACCAAATGTACCAGGTTTTAAGTCTGGTCTAAGCTTATACTAAGTTTTAGATGGGACTGATAAATCTTCCTCTATAGACTACACACAGGGCGCACAATCTACCCCTCCTTTTCATACCTCTTTCACATACAGCTGAAATAATCCCTGTGGAATAATGACAATTTTGTTGATTTTAAAATCTGCAGGATGCTTATTTGCGACAATCCAAATGTCAACCTTAGATTTCTGCTGTGGATTCTTTTGAAATATACATGTCGGATTTGCCTTTGTCCCAGTGCTACATCTGGTTAAGGATTATTATATTGTCTCTAGACAAAAAAACAAATAAATCCTGTTAGTACAAGAGCAGTGGCCACAAAAGGCATCATGTACCAAACCATTTTCTTACAGATAGTACAAATATAAAAGCTGTATAGTAGCTGGATGCTAGGAACAACATGGTATTTAGGAGTTGCTTCTAGGGGATGTTGAAAGGTATTACCCACCCAAAAAGTTTTAGACAAGGTCATATAAGGGTACAGTTCTCCAGCCACCAGCTGTTTCACATCTCTTTATGCTTTCACAGGGTCTTGAGAAAGCATCAGAAGAATATTGGCGTGTGAGGTAGGTTGAAGTGCGTCAAACCCCTGCTGATTTATTTACGATAAATTAAAGGGGGCGACTGGCTCAAGGGCATTGTTTTATCTCTATGAAAGGTTTTTCTATTGTTAGCACAATGTAATACTAGTATAGACTCATAAAGGTCTGAATATTAAAATGGAACCATTTAGGGGATCTATGCTAGCTTATCTCAGAGAGAAATGTGATAGAGGGAGATAAACTGAGCTCTGTAATTTGTCGAATTATTTAACTAAATGTTGAATTTCTGAGTAAAAAGCAGAGACATTGCAGTGAAACGGAAAGTGACCCCGCCCACACACAGTGATTGACAGTCACTGCATAGGGGAGAGATTATCAGGACTCTCACTGTCCCTTCAGGAGTTCTATCAGGATTTTCTCTGCTTTTACTTAGAAATCCTGCTCCAAATAATATAAACCTATATATGACAGGGCTTAGCTTCACTCCTGCTTTCATTTTCTGCTCTCAGATAGGGAAGAATTAATATCCTGCAAGGTTTTCTCTACTGCACTGCTACCATTCATATACTTCTGCTATGATGTGCAGTATACTTCCACGTGTGTTTTTATATTCTTGTTTTTATTAAGGAATGTGTAAAGATCATACTCTGTCTTGGCTACAACATTCCAGCAGGACAACAGTAAAACATGACCTTAGCAATCACAGAATTTGCCCATTACCCTGTCTGTTTCCTCCAGACAGAGCTATCTGAAGTGCAAGCTGGGATTTGTACTGTGCCTCAAGTCCTCTGAGATCCTGGTTTTGTTCCTGTATCCTGCTTTCTGGCCATCCGTTTATCCAGTGTCCTGCCTGCAGTTCCTCTGGTGTTCCTTCTGGACCAAATCTGCAGTTCTTCTGGTGTTCCTCCTGGTCCAAGTCTGCAGTTCCATTGGTGTTCCTCCTGGTCCAAGTCTGCGGTTCCTCTGGTGTTCCTCCTGGTAAAGTCTGCAGTTCCTCTGGTGTTCTTCCTGGTCCAAGTCTGCAGTTCCTCTGGTGTTCCTCCTGGTCCAAGTCTGCAAATCCTCTGGTGTTCCTCCTGGTCCAAGATTGCAGTTCTTCTGGTGTTTCTCCTGCTCCCAGCCTACAGTTCCTTGTTTGTTCTGACTGGTCTGTACCCATTTGTTTGATCCCTCACATCCCTAGCCATGGCTGGCAGGTATCTGTAATTCCGGTCCCCAAAGATCATAGTTACATAGTAGATTTATTTTAAGTCAGAGAACTGCCTCTACCTAGGATCTGGCCAGAATGAGGAGGCGCCAGGCATTAGCATAAGCCTACAGAGAGCCAGGCATGTGGTAAGGAGCACTGAGGAACCATGCGCAGCAGATTTAGAAGGGGAAATTATATAAGCAGGAGGGACAAGGTTTGCAGGATTAAAGGGGTTTTGCCAGGAGGAGCCTTATCTGCTAAGAAGCTAATGTAAACAAATCACCCGAGCTGAAAGAGGAGAGACGCCCAGCCAAGCACAAAAGCTGCATAAGGGATCGTGTGACATGTTCACTGGAAAAAAATCAAACACAAACTTGTGGATTCTATATACAAAAGACAACACCTTTCTCCTCAAACAGCTTGAAAGCTCCCTTCATGTTTCTCTGTCATCAGATAAAGCAGGGATCTAATCACACTACAACTAGTTTATTCTTATACAAAAGAAAACATATTGCTAACCCGGGTGCCTTGAAAACTTCTGCAGCTCAGTCTCATCAGATAAGAAGCTCTCTCTGCGCAAGTCCGTCCAGCAGCTCCTGTCAGGCCATATCTAATACAAACTTTGAAGTAACCAAGGGCATGTAAGGAAGGCTGTAGCTCTCTCAGACTGCAATTTTTGTAATCACATATATTTAGAAAAGTGATTAAAAACCCATTTTGGAGGATCCCACGTCAACATTACATCGTGGCAAAACCCCTTAATGCAGGTTTTAGGTGCCAATGTTATTTTAATATTCAAGAGAACAATAGTGTTGCAGTATTACATTCAGGGGGCACAAAGTGTGTCAAATTTGTCTTTGGAAAACATAATGTTTGGCAGTATTATCATGGCCAATGGTGTGTCAGACTGGTATGAAGACCTGCTGTAAAAGTGAGAAACCAGACATCTGGGCAGAGAATGTCTTTAGAGCCTAGCAGACTTTACCTTTTAGTCACTGAATATATATGTTTATTCTGCCTGTGACTACGTGAGATAAGCACTGATTTCACTTGTATGCTCTGTAATTATGACCATTCTTGTTTATAAAACACCAGCTACCAGCATATCTTTACCATTGTTTAGGTCATAGTGAAAGCTGTAATTTCATGTCATGTAAATTTATACATCAAAGGCTAATCTGGTTGGCAGGTGATTTATTTATTGATGTCGGAATCATTTTGTGTGCTGCACTACACCACAGACATACTGCACCTAAAATAGGGATCATGTTCTTAAAAATTTAAATCTCACCCCTGGTTACTAGCAACACTATCTAAAAATCTAATTCATTTTGCGGCTTCACTCATATAGCTGGATGGTCCCATGTAGAGGATGCCTCGATAAAAGTCAATAATAAATAACATCTAGCTGTACTACAAGAGGCTTTTCAAAAGCTCAATGGCAGGCCAGTCAGTGGAGCAATTGTTGGTGTCTATGCTGGCCAGCTTCACTATTGGCCAGGTAGTTGTAAGCCCAATGGAAACTCACTGTTCAGCCTTTTAGAAGAATAAAGAGGAGATGTGAATATTGTCCAAAAGAGTGTAGAGACCCCACAGCTGTGAGTGGTGCCATTGACCAGCCACTGAGCAAGGATAGGTGAGGCATGACTCCCACACATGTATTTCCACAGGAATGGGAGCACATTAATGTATCAAATAGGGCACATGCAATGGAAGCATTGATGGTACCAGCCCAAACACAAAGATAAAACAATGCTGATGGATTGGTGATTGGGGTAACAATAGGAGTGGATGAAGACCCAACAAAGGATTCTGTACTGCATGCTATGAGAACAATGTGACATCTGATCTAATGCAGCCACAGGTCAATATGAAGCTGGACTGCAAGCTATTGCATACAGTAGGTGGACACTTGGAGACAGAGTATCAACAGTACTTCTACAGTCCTTGCTTGACATCCACTGTTGAACTAGTGTAGCAAATGAATTACCTGTGGAATTACTTTGTTGGACAAGAACTGGTCGTGCCACAACAGATCTTTACTGTGGGTGGGGGAGGAGAAACCAACAAAGAGGTAGTTGTGTCCTGCAAAGTCACTGATGCATCCTACTTCAGCTACAATTATTAGGTAGGATGTGTGGTAGAGGTTTAGCCCGGACGGGGACCAATAGTGCCATGCTTAGGTTAAGCTGCAAAGCATGGACATAACCATAGTGAAAGGAGCTGTAGCAGCTTCAAACTATGGAGACCAGAATTTGAGGGGGGCCACTCAAGTCCGTAACTTTTGTGGGAGATTAAGGAAATGGACAATCGTGTGTTTAGTGTATACTCGATTTCTCCAATATATGGCACTGTTATCCACACACTTAATAATTGCATTCTATACTGCTGTTTCATTTTCCTGTTATTAGGTGGTGGGGCTGATCTACTTTTTTGCTTGCTGACTTTTAAATTCTGTTCCTCCGCCTTGCTGCAAAATCTATAGTCACTCTTTTTCTGCAACTGAACTTAGTAGGACGTTAACAGCAAGCAAGATCCACGCCGTCAACATAAGGTCCGGGGCTACAAATTAATACTATACTATCTAATATAATTAGACTGCTAGTATGTGTTGTTCTATTACCAGCCTAAATGTGTTGCTTGCTTTAGAGATTTGGCTCAGCTTGTCATTAATGGGAATGAAGAGAGGATGGCCGTATAGCGCACGCCGGTCATTATTCATGCATGGTTGACTAGGAGATAGCTGAGAGCCGACCTTATGGACTGGACTTTAGTTCATGGGAACATCCTTTTAAATAATCCAATTTACCAAATGCTAAGTCTGGGTAACTCGGTTACAGAAATGTTTACCATGTAAGAGTACAGCTCCCAGTATGACCTTAACAACAGCAAGAGTATGCTGGGAGTTGCTGCTTCACAAACTAGAATGTTGCAGACCTTTTAAGTGATCACATTCAGTGACTCACAGGTGATGTCTTCTCTGGAGTCATTCCCTTTAATCTAGCCCATATCACCATGACTTCTTACAGCTACTTTTCACCTCTGCAATAGTTGTGCAGCAAGACATTGTTTGGTACTCACTCTGACAGCGATCTTGTTTCTATGCTCTAAGACAAGCTTTGTGCTGGCAAATTACAGTGTGCCCACTAAATCAATCTGCTCATCCCAGCTCACGCCTCTAATATAAGCAAATGCAGCAAGCTATGCCCCCTGATATAAATAATAACCTGTACTGTGCTCGTTATATGTATTGTGACACACACTGTACCCACTTAAATGCCTCATATACCCTCTGATATAAATTACGTGCCCCTGAAATAAACTATTTTACACATTGCACCCCCTGAAATTTAACACAATATACATGGGTATCACTAAAGGGAATTGTAATACACAGTGTACTGTCTGAAATTATTTAAACAATTACTGATGTGATCGGGCATAGAAAATCTGAATAATGTTTTCTACAACACTGTAAGGGACTAGTATCCTTGTGTGATGGGTTCTGTGGGACCCCCATGGGTCAGAGGCCTGATCACAAGCACGACCACAGAGACCCTTTTAGATGCACCATTGATTGACATAATATGCCTATTATATGGGATCTCTTAAATGTTAACATTAAATATAGCTTGTGCATTATTCATGAGATATCTTGTTCGGCGATGGAGGGGGGATAACTAAAGTGTTTTTATCAAGAGAACATGATAGTACTTCTAAGAAAATGCAGAGGGAAAGCATCACATGGACTGTTTTGACAGCAGTGAGAATGCTACATATTTTTTAATGAAAGTTGTTTTAAGAGAACATCACTGTCAGTATGAGAGCACAGGGGAGACAAAAAGAAAATCGACAGCCAATATGGACAAAATGTGGTGCAGCCTTAAAGAGTTAGAGAGAAAGAAAACAAATCCTGATGGCATGGTGCATGATATAAGGAGTCTGTCTTTGCAATTGTTGAATCCCTGTGTTACACACCATTCCATTCAACCTTGAAGTTTGCATAATGGAAAATATATCAGTCTTTCCCACTGCTCCTTTAAGTATTTACTAATGTGGTGAGATAGCTTTTTCTGGCATAACAAAATCAATGGAAATTACTAGGATTAGTCATAACATATAACATTACTTTCCCCTTCAATTGCAATGTATTGAGGTCTGGTAACATGGGCTTGTTTTGCAATTTTTCTTGTCTGTCCTATGGTGATTTCTTGAATCCGATCTTGTTGAGCAGTAAGGTACGTCCATACAGCATGATTTCTTGGTCGGATTTTCAGATAGTTTGTGGATTTGGAAACCATCTGAAAACCAAAAAGAAACCATCCCATTAACCAGACCATTTGCTATAGATATGCCGTTCAGCAGTCTACACTAGGATTTTCAGCCGGACGGCTTTTCAGCTATTGACATTCCGAAAAACTAAGAGCATACACAATCTTCTGTCTGGCTTTCGGGCGGAAGATGTGCAATTCAGTGGATATGGGGGATGGGTGAATCTGCAAGTCGCCGACAGAACCATCCCCCAAAACCAAGCAAAAGATGATAAAATACCGTCTAGATTCTTAAACATAATCCGACCGGAATTTTACATATGCCATGTGGCCATATCCTTAAAGAGCTGCTATGACCTCCAGGGGAACCTCATGAAGTAACAGCGGACTAAAATACAAACACTTTCTCAAAAACACTTTGTTAGGAAAATCAAAGAATTTCACTTATTTTTTATTTTTTTTTTAAATAAAAAGCGCTGGCCCTTTAAGACAGGACTGAAGTCAGGCTTCTGAGCTGGGAGAGTCCACTGTGAAAAGGGGAGTCAGGAAATCTGCATCATAAGCACATTGGTAAGCTCTGGGCTGCTATTTCTGTGCTAGAGATAACACTAGCAGCAGTATAATTGAGATGCCTATAAACCCTGTCACACTATATCTCAGTGTGCTGTGCATGCTGCGTGTATGTAGTGAGGACTCAGTTTGTACCCTGATAAGAAGCAGAGACTATATCCTCTGCAACCCGCCAGTTAGGTACCTCCCAACAGAAGGAATCTTGCTAGATAGATATATGCATAAAAAAGTGAAACTAAAAAGTGTTTGCCTGTAATACTAAAGAAAACCATCTGATTTGCTAGTGACATGTATTGGAAAAAAGTCTTATAATTTAATCTACTATTATTTTTTGTGTGTTTGTGAGGAGGTGATAGGTGCTCTTTAAAGCTAATTTGTCACCAAAATACTCATTTTTCTGTTCTTGTCCACCTATCTACAAATAATTCTAGATATATGCAAGTATATATACATATATTAATAAATAAATAAAAAAATCAGGTCTATATGCACATTCCATGCTATGTAAGGGTTGTTTAGATAATATAAATTACACTAAGTTACTTTGCAGTTGTGCATCTAAATCAAAATAGCTGATTCTGGATATTAATTGCAGGTTCAATTCCTATCTTTCCCCTGCCAAATTCCTTTGCAATTCATTTTTAAACTGTTCATTTGTCTGCTTAATTCATAATTAACCAAATTTCTAAATAGCCTGTATTAAACATTTCTGCTGCTGTGAAGGTGTAAATCCGCCACCTGGCTATCCTATAGAGTCTCAAATAAATCTATCAGATTCCAAATGATGCTTCTGTTTCTATATGCTCTCCCAATTCATTCTTTTGACAGCAACATGGAAAAAAATAAGGATTTACATGCAGAGCATGAAGAGGAGGAGAGAATCCAAGAAGGGCAGCACACATAGGACGTGTTCACACGGCTTATTCCCGACGGATTTGTGAGCCGTATTGGAGTCTTTCAAATCCGCAGTGAGTAAGGCGGGACGGGGGCGGGGCGGAGCGCGGCCGGGGGGCGCCGCTCCCGGGACCATAGGATTACATTATCCACGGAGCATATTGCGCCTGGATAATGTGCATGTCACTTTTTCGTCCCGCGGGGTGGGGGTGGGGCGGGGGGGGGCAGGGGACCGGGGATCGGCGGATTCGCCGGGTGGGGAGGAGAGCACGGAATCCACTGTTCTCTATGGAGAAGTGGATTACCGTAATAACAGGGACGGATTGGCGCCATACTGAAGAGCCAAATCCGGGGTGCGAGTACGGCGCGCAATGTACTACATGCCCAAATAAGCCGTGTGAACGAGGCTATACACTGCAGATAAGTAGAAAAGCACATACAAAGCAGTTTGCAAGATTAGAATCACTTAGGCTGTGTCGAGAGAGGTGAGCCACCACCTGAAATTCTAGATCTTGGGAGAAACCTCAAATCCAGTTGTCTTAATAGGGACGGACAGTTTCAACATTGAGAAAAATCTGAAACTAGAAAAACAAGGTGACTAAACTTCAATATGAAGGGGTCTGAAATGAATAAAGGAATGAAGAATTGCAAGAATAAACTTGGAGCCAAATTTGCTTACTTAAACCTCCTTAACTACCAGGCTGAAAAAGTGTAGTTAATGACCAGAGGTTGTTTTAGTTTTTGTACTCCTTGCGTTTCAACAGTTGTAACTTTTTTTCGTTTTTCAATGACGCTGTTGAGATGAGGCCTCTTTTTATTCGAGACAGAGTTATACTTTATGGGGGAATAGTTAAGTTCACTTATGAAATAATTGCTAGAGTTTTTTTTTATTTTTGTGAAAAAATGTTTTTTGGTTTATTTTTACATTTTTTTTTTTTTACACCGATTCATATTTCACAGGTATAACTTGTTAGATTACTTCTACAGGTTGTTAGGTCAGATGAGGCTACACCTATATGTGTAGTTTTTTTTTGTGTGTGTAATTTATTTCACAATTATGTTTTTATTAGAACATTATTTTTAATTTTAGTCTCTTTTTTTATTCTTTTTTTTTTACACTTTTTATGGGTTTTTTTTAAAACTTTTTGTTGTTTAACCCCATGAAGGAGAAATGTTCATTTTTTTTTCTGTACACTTAGTAATTAATAAGACATATTCAGTATATGCTAATACATTATAATCTGGGATCAGTCTGACAGACAGGTTGTGTTCAGTAAGCACACTCATGGGCTGGCCCTGATCACTGGCTTGTTGACACAGACAGCTCTGGGCCACTCTGGTCACAGGACGACTGTGCAGAGATTCGTTCCCTAGGCTCTGTCGCGGTCAAGGGTTGTTCGATAACCGACAGGCAGGGAAACACTTTGAATGCCGCTGCAGCTATGCACGCGCTAATCAAAGGAGTTTAAATAGCATCAGTTTGCGGAGGTTTCCTTAGGCTCCCGGTGCCTGCAGGAGATGCTCTGGGATCGGGACTGTGTAGTACAGCCCCGATCCCAGCGCAGTTGCGGCGCCGGGCGCCGCAAACCCCGGAGTCTACAGCGACGCCAAAAGACATCGCTGTAGACGAACGACCCGCACCAGCTGACGCCAAAAGTCAGTGGGCGGTCGTTAAGGGGTTAAAGAGTACCTATCACCTCCACACAAACACACAAAAAATAATAGTAGATGAAATAAGACTTTTTTTTAAATACATGTCATAGCATATCGGATGGTTTACCTCAATATTACAGGTTTTAGATTCACTTTCTTAGGCATAGATCCTTATCTAGCAGAATTCCTTCTGTTGGGAGATACCAACTGTGCAGGGGGAGCTGATGACACAGCTGCTTGTACAGGGTAATCTGAGTCTCTTGCTACATACACTGCAGCAGGCACAGCACACTGAGGATGTAGTGTGACAGGGTTTACAGGCATCTAAATTACACTGCTGCTAGTGTTATATCCAGCACAGAAATAGCAGCCCAGAGCTTACCAGTGTGCTCATAATGTAGACTTCCTGCCCCCCCCTCTTTCACAGTGAACTCTTCCAGCTCAGAAGCAGTTATCTTAATGGATCACTATGTTGACAGCTCTGTGAAACTGTCATGTGCCGACTTGGCCCAACTTCAATCCTGTCTTAAAGGCCACTGCTTTCTTTAAAAACTGAAAATACGGGTGAAATGCTTTCATTTTCCTAATGAAACATATTTATGGAGGTGTTTGTATTTTAGTCTCCTGTTACTTCATGAGGTTTCCCTGGAGATGATAGGTCCCCTTTAAGGTAACCACTAGTGTTTGTTCATAACCATCTGACTAAAAAGCTTCATTTCTTAATGTAATGTTGTTTTCTTAACCTTCTGTCAGGTGCAGCTGGCCTGACAAGCACAATCAGTTTTGTTTCTCGCTCCTCTCCAAATTATTAGAAAAACTCCAACCTCCCAGTTTTTACCTGTCTTTACATGTTATTTGAAACCTGATCTCACAGTGTTACAGCAGACCTTCTGGAGAGCAAATCTGACTTTTGTTGCTTCTCAGGCTCACTGCACCTTGCTTCTCTAAGGGTGCTTTCACACGGTGCGTTTTTTGGTGCGTTTTTGATGCGTTTTTTTGGAGCGTTTTTTTGTGCAGGAAGGCACAACAATTAATGCTATACATTGTTGCACAAAAAACGCATCCAAAAAAAACGCATCAAAACCGCACCAAAACCGCACCGTGTGAAAGCACCCTAAGTGTAACTATGTTTCTTCTGCTGAACATGTAACCTCTTCAGCTGAGTGAATGGTAATCAATTAGCATCTAAGTGCATTACCATTATGTTGTTTTGCTAATTTTAATGTTTAGTAATAGTTAGGTCATAAAAACTGGAGGCTATGTGGCGCTAGTTGAGAAAAATTTGGTACTTTTTGTATTAATGTGTTTATGGTTATTAAATGTTTTTTTGAGTATCTTATTTTGTGTATTTTCTTTTAATACATCCCTGTGAAGTTCATTGATTAATTTTAGAGTCCTGAAATTGAGACAATTAAATATTATAGGTGATTTTCTAACCTCTGACTGTCAGGCGCACTATACTTGAACTCAGGAGTGCCAGAAGTGCGTGTGATGAAGGGTTAAGAATGGTAATCATTACAATAGTGCATACAGAGGGCCACATGTATGAAAACTGTCTAGGTCTAAAATTCACTTTGTTGCCCATAGCAACCAGAGCGCCCCCCTCATTTTTCCAGAGCACTATATGAAATGAAAGGGGCGCTTTAACCGCTGACTGCTATGAGCAACAAAGTGAGTTTTGGACCTAGACAGTTTTCATACATATTGCTCAAAGTCTTAAATCTTCACTAAACTTTCAATAAATTCATAGCAAAAGAGAACTGAGGAACATTTTTTAATATTCCCTGCCAAAAATAAGCATCTTTCTTCATTTATCACAAAAAAATGCTAAAATCTGTCTTGAGACGGTCAGTTTACTGAATTATCAGGTTACATGCAGCCAATATAAGTCTTTGGGGAGAATGGTTGGAAAGACAGCGGCAGACAGACTCAGAAACCTACTAAAGGCTGTAGTAAATGTTACTACCCAGTACTTTATTAACAGCTTACACTGCTCAGTTGTACTCTATGGGGTTCTTCATGCTAGTGCATCTTCAGATGGTATGCTATAGGGACATAGGAGATCAGGATCTCTTCATGTGAGTTTGTGTGTGTAGTGTATAGAAGACATCATAGCAGCTTGTCTCCTCCCAGTAGCGCAGGGCCAACTGAAAATTACAGTACATGGAGCCCACAGAGGGGAAAATTGGTGAATATGCCATATACAAGTGATATAACGGCCAGAAATAGTGCTACTCCTCATGTACACAACATGATAACTTATCCTGAAAAGTATGGACATTCTGTAAAGTTATTTTCAGCAATAGGTATATAGTATTTGTTACATACTTATGTAGATTAGTATTGCAGTGATCCTACTTGTTACAATGGCCTCAGGATACAATATTTTTGACATACAATATCCCAGTAAAAATCGTTGTAAGGGCTTGTTCACACGACGTTTTGTGATCCTTTTACGACCGCAAAACGGATCAACAATTGTCATGTGATTAACATTGATTTGAATGGCAAAAGCGCATCGCTGTTCCACGGAGAATCAGCGATGCGCTGTTGAGAGCTCTCCTGCACTGCTCTTTTCGCAGCCGCTTTAAGAATTGACATGTCAATTCTTATTGCGGTTGACGCAAGTGAAAGCCCATAGGAAATAATGGAGTCCGAGGTTGGCACTTGTCCCAAAGCGCTCCACACTCCGGCATGTATCAGCTGCGCTTTGCATCCTGAAAGCGATACGAAAAGCGCACTGGGAGACTGGACGGGGATCGCTGGAAGGTGTGCGGCGGCAGCGCAGGGAGTGCGGCGGCAGCGCAGGTGAGTGGCGGGGGCAGCGCAGGTGAGTGGCGGCGGCGGAGGCGTGCGGCGGCAGCGCAGGCAGCGTGCGGCGGCAGCGTAAGCGAGTGGCGGCGGCAGCACAGGTCGGGAGCGGAGGCGAGCGGCGGTGGCAGCACAGGTCGGGAGCGAGGCGTGCGCGGCGGTGGGTGTGCGGAGGGGAGGAGAGAGAGAGAGAGAGAGAGAGAAGAGAGAGGGAGAGAGAGAGGAGAGAGAGAGAGAGAGAGAGAATTCCCCTTCATTCAGAAAACCAACGGGAATAAGCATTTAAAACGGATTCAAATAAAGTATCCAATGCTGCGTTTTTGGGGTCCGCTTTCCGGGATGCCTTTCAAGTGCCAAAAACGGATCCGTAAAAAGGATCCAAAACGCCGTGTGAACAAGCCCTAACTTGAAAAAAACCACAACACACAATGTCACAGACACTTTCTGCTGCATGGTATTGACTGGGAAACCACCAATCAAATTTATCTGTAAAACAACCTGTAAATTCCCTGAAATACATGCAGTGATTGGCGGTCTAATAGCGCCTTTCTACAGTGCACTGTGGTAATACATGTTCTGTACTGCTCTTTACATGTGCCAGGATGACCGAATCCTATGGACACCAGATTAGAGATGCTCATTATTATTTTTTGTTATACTGTGACTTGTACATAACTCTTATGAAGTGCCCATACTCACCATGGAAACTAGCATCCCTTTCTGCCTTTTTATGTAAGGATTTGTTTAATCTGCAATATTTATCTGCTTTTTTTATTCTTCATTTTTGATTAGGATGAGTTGATATTTTGGGGTTCTCTGGAACAATCACTAGTTTTCCATTGTGTTATGGACTCAAGTTACAATAGTTTTAATTTGTAATAGTCGTCCTGGAACCAATTAAAATTGTAATTTGAGAGGCTACTGTGGGCCACATGTATGAAACGGTTTTGGTCTAAAACTCACTTTTTTCCCCATAGAAACCTATGGAGAACGTAGTGAGTTTTAGACCAAAACCGTTTCATACATGTGGCCCAGTATGTTTTACATACCATTTCTTACTTTCGATACTGGTAGTGTGTAGCTCATGAAGCAAGTCATGTGTGGGGTGCTGGCTTGGTGAGTATATAGGATGCGTGATAGGTTTTCTACTTACATATTCCTTATTGCGGTCATGGATAAAAAGGGTGATTTATCAGGATTGCAAAAAGGGATGATTATTGGCTTTTGGGCCAAAGATGTTATTTCTAAAACTGCGCAGTTTATAAACTCTTCATGTGGTGCTGTGTTGAAAGTGTATCGTGAGTGGACAAATGGTGCCACTGGAAATAACTGATGTGGAAACTATGGCACACCACCAGCCAGTGATGTGAGAAGTAAATGTTAACTCTGAAGGTGCACAAGGGCGGACTGACACGCTGCAGTGGAGCACTCTCCCCCAAAAAAGACCAGGGCCACCTTTTTTTATTTAAAACAACAACGGATGGTCACTGCACCTCTGCTAAGAAATTGGGCATTGGTTTTAAAAGGCATCCCTTTTTTTACATTTTGGGTTTCAAAACTGGACTTCCACTGATGAGTTGGACTTTCTGCTTTACTAAAACGGAGGGAAACCGTTGCCCGCCCGCAAAAACAAGTACAAACATAAACCTTTTCTGTAAAACACGATTTTGGTGTGGCAGCTTTAAAACCCAACTTTTAAAAGTTTTTCAACATTTTCGGGGCCCACATACCCAAAGGTGGGGGACCCAACTCCAAAATTTGGGTTTAAAACCCAACCCTTGCCGATTGTCTTCTCTAGGCAAAAATGATCTTTACAAGACAATCCATCGTCAAAAATTCAAAAATGTCCAAAAATTATTAGAAAGAGCATGCCCCGGGCCCTTCCCAAGTACTACCCGGCCCTCAATTTCCCAAAGGCTTAAACCCCAAAACGGAGCTTTTGGGGACTCCCTAAAATTTTTTGCTTTAATTTATTTTGGATCACCCCCCCTGCACTTTTCCAGTAGTTGTGGGATGCACTGCAGTCACCATGTCTCCAGACACCTGTGACAACCTACCAGGACCTTATTGAGTCAATCCCAGCCAGTCTGACCTCTATCCATGCTGAAACGAAGCTGTTTAACCGGGGATATTTTTGGGCATAATAGGTGATTTTCACGGGGGCCGTCCCCTGGGGTGTTTTAATTCGGGGCCGGCCCCAATAAAACCCCCGTCCCCGACCCTCCCGGGGCTCCAGGCCGCTGCCGGGGGGTTTTGGAGCCCCGGGCCTGGCCCTTCACGCTTTGCGTCCGCTGGCCCACACTCAGCAGCGGGCTTCGCGGGGGCAAGAGCAGCGCCCCCCTGCTCCGCAGACAGTGGTCGGACCGGCTCCCGGGTCCGACACTTTCTGGGCCGCCGGGCCCCACAAACGCTAGGACCCGCCGCGGGCCCCCTGCCCCCTCAGCCGGGAGGTCGCGATGAAGTTATGTCATCGCGACGCTGCCTGCCCCCGGGCGCACAGCCGGGCAAAAGGCCCCTGCCCCGAGGAGCTGCCGGAGGACCGGGGTTTTAAAAGGACGTTGCGGGGCCTTTTGCCGGGGAAATTTAAAGGGGATATTAATGTTTTTATTTTTAAAGCGTTTTTTCCCGCCTCAGTGCCCCCATAAAGCCTTCCTGTGGCCCCCATATCCCGCCTGTGGCCCCCTAACCCTGGGTGTGCCCCCATATCCCCGGGTGTGCCCCTATATGCCCCGCCTGTGGCCCCCATATACTGCCTGTGGCCCCCCTATCCCTGCCTGTGGCCCCCAAAAAGCCTGCCTGTGGCCCCCATTTCACTGCCTGTGCCCCTATAACCGCCCGTGGGCCCCCCTATCCCTGCCTGGGGCCCCTAAAATGCCTGCCCTGTGGCCCCCATAAAACTGCCTTTGCCCCAAAAATTCCCGCCTGTGGCCCCCCCTACACTGCCTTGGGCCCCCATAATGCCTGCCTTTGGCCCCCCCTTTTAAATGCCTGTGCCCCCCATAATGCCTGCCTGTTGGGCCCCCCAAAAACTGGGTGGGCCCCTATTAAAGCCCCCCCGTTTCCTCCAATTTTACTCCTGTTGGGCCCCCATAATGCCTTCCTTGGGCCCCCCAAAATCCCTGCCCCCGTGGCCCCATATCCCTGCCCGTGGGGCCCCCCTATCCCCCGCCTGTGGCCCCCTATTTCCCCGCCTTTTGGGCCCCCCCCTATGCCTGGGCCCGTGGCCCCCATATTTTCTGCCCTTTGGGCCCCCAAACCCTGCCGGTTTGGGCCCCCCCTATCCCTGCCTGTGGGCCCCCCCTAAGCTGCCTTCCCCCCATATACTGCCTGTGGCCCCCCTATCCCCGCCTGTTCCCCCATAAGCTGCCTGGCCCCCATAATGCCTGCCCTTTGGGGCCCCCCTATCCCTGCCTGTGGCCCCCATATTTCCCGCCCCTTTGGCCCCCCTAAAACTGCCTTTTTGCCCCATAAAACTGCCCAGTGCCCCCATATAAACCCTTTTTGGGGGCCCGTATATACTGCCTCAGTGGGCCCCCAATACTGCCTGTGGGCCCCCTAAAACTGCCCGTGGCCCCCCCATAACTGCCCTTTGGGCCCCCATATACCTGCCCGGGCCCCCTATACCTGCCTGTGGCCCCCTATACTGCTTCATTTCCCCATTACCTAACTGAGGGGGCCGCTATACCTATAATTAAGGATTTCTGGGGAAAAGTGAGGATTCAAATATTTGTGTCCAAAACCCAGGGAAAGAGGGCTTTGGGCCCCCAGCAACAAGCAGAAGGTGTAACCGGGTGGAGAAGAAAAAAGGGGAAAGTGAACGACGCTGATCAAAAAGACGTCCCCCGGGGAGCAATAAATGTAACCGCAGTGGGAATCACTTAAATTTTTCGCAGAGGGCCACATACAACTAGTGTCTACCACTAAAATGGCCCCCGTAAGGGGGTTTTTATAAGGGAAACCCAAACCTGTGGGACAGCTGGTAGTTCCCCATGTGGGGGGGCGCGTTTGGGGGGTCTGGCAGGATTATTTGATCCCCTTTAAATAGTAATTTTTTTGGGGTCTTGGTTTTTTAGAGGGTTTTTGTAAAAAACACTTGTCTGGTAGATTTGTCCATGTAAACGGGGTAAATTTTTGGGGGACTTTTTGGGGGATTGTCCATAGAAGGTGAGAAGTTTTTGAAAAAGTAAATTTGTCCTTTTGGGGATTTTTTTGGACATGAATGCTGGGAATGGACGGGATCGTGGGGGGATGTGCAGAAAAAAAGTGACAGAAAACAAAAGGTTTTTTTTTGTAAAAAAACAACCGCAGTTCACAAAAAGGGGCGAAAAAAAGTCGTGGAACCAGCCCTACCCCCAAAACACAAAGGGGCCCAGCCCCGGATGTTTTTAAAGGGCCCTAGCAACCCCCCCCTGGTGCTCAAAAAGCAGGGCCGGGGACGACGGGTTTGGCCAAGTAGGGGGACCCCTAGGGCGCCTACCCAGCCTAATCCCTAAGGGGGGTCCGTCAGGGCCCCGACCCCGCCGGCTCCCGGCCGCTGCCGTTGGCCCCGCGCGCCCCGGGGGCCCCCCCGTGACCCCTTCTGCGGAGGGAGAGAGCAAGCGCCCCCCCTGCCCCGCAAAATGTCGGGCCCCCCCCCCGGAGGATTTGCTGGATCCCTTTGGTTTAGCTGCAGGGCCACCAAGCGGGGGGCCCCGGGGGGTCCCCATAGCGTGAGGGCCCGCCGCGGCCAAAGGTGCCCAAAAAACCCCCACGCGCAATGACGTGAAGTCCCTCGCGACGCTGCCTCTCCTCGGGGGCACCGCGCGTCACCCGCCGTGGGGCCGAGGAGCTCCGGAGGAAACGCGCGGCCGAAGAGGACAAAGAGGAGCGCGCCCCCGGGAAAATTTGGGGAAGGTTTTTAAAAGTTGTTGTTTTTAAATTTCCTGCCTGTGGCCCCCTATATTCGCCTGTGGCCCCCCAAAAAGCCTCCTGTGGCCCCTATATCCCGCCTTTCCCCCCCTAAAGCCTTTCCTGCGGCCCCCCCCTTTAAAGCCTGCCCCGAGGCCCCCCATAATGCCTGGCCGCGGCCCCCCATATCCTGCCTGTGGCCCCCATAATGCCTGCCTGCGGCCCCCCCCATAATGCCTGCCCCGCGGCCCCCTATATTGCCTGCCTGTTCCCCCCCATATTCGCCTGTGGCCCCCATAAAGGCCCCGCCTGGCCCCCTAAAATCCCCGCCTGGGCCCCCATAAAAGCCTTTCCTGCGGCCCCCATAAGCCCCGCCTGCGGCCATTAAAAATCCTGCCGGGCCCCCAATATTCTTTTTTGTGGCCCCCCTACCCTGCCTGTGGCCCCCTATATTCCCCGCCGTGGCCCCCCATAATCCCGCCTGCGGCCCCCTATAATGCCTGGGGCCCGGTGCCCCCTAAGCCTGTCCTGTGGTCCCCAAAAAACGCCCGCCCGTGGCCCCCGTACCCCAGCCCCGTGGCCACCGTACGCCTGCCTTTTTCCCCCCTAAAGCTTGCCTGTGGGCCCCCCTAAAAAGCCCTTTCCTGGTGCCCCCATAACCCCTTTCCTGAGCCCCCAAAAACGCCCTTTCCTGTGGCCCCAAACGGCCCCGCCTGGGCCCCCCCATAAACCCCCCTAAGCCCCAAAAAAGACGCCTCCCCGAGGTTCCCCAAAAAAACGCCGCCGAGGTTTCCCAAAAAGCCTGCCTGTGGCCCCATACGCCGCCTGAGCCCCTGTAAAGCCCGCCTGGGGGCCCCTATATGCCCCGTCTTTTGGGCCCCCCAAAAGCCCCGCCCCTTTTGGCCCCCATATGCCGCCTTTGGGCCCCCCTAAGGGGCGCATGCCTGGTGCCCCATAAAAGCTTGCCGGGGGCCCCCATAACGCCTGCCTAGCCCCCCCTAAAACGCCTGCCTGTGGCCCCCCCTACGCCTTTCCTGAGGCCCCCAAACGCCGTAAAAAACCCCCCTATGCCTGCCTGAGGGCCCATACGCCGCCTAAGCTCCCATAAAAACGCCTGCCCTTTGGGCCCCCTAAAAGCCTGCCTGGGCCCATCCCCCGCCTAGGCCCCGGACGCTGCCTTTTTGGCCCCAAAATCCTTCCTTTGGGGCCCCCAATTTCCCCCTGCCTGAAACCCCCCAAACGCCTGCCGTGGCCCCCCCAACGCCTGCCTGGGCCCCCAATTTCGCCTCCTTGGGGAAAATTTTCCGCCTGTGGCCTCCATTTCGCCGCCCAAAAGCCCCCAAAAAAACCCTGCCTGAGGTCCTATATGCCTGCCTGTTTCCCCATAACGCCCGCCTGTGCCCCCCTTTTGCCTGCCTGTGCCCCCAAAAACCCCGCCCGTAGCCCCCCTAAAGCCTGGGCCCGAACCCCCACTATATATTTGCCTGAGCCCCTAGCTATATACCTGCCTGAGTGGGCCCCCATAAATTTTTAAACCTAAAACCCGTCTAAGGGGGCAATATCTATAACCTTCCTGATGAGAGGGCATACTATATACCTGTCTGACTAAAGGGGGGTTTTTAAAACCTATAATTTTAAAGGGGTTTCTGGAAATGTGAGGGAAACTAAGATATTTGTGTCCCAAAACCCAGGGACGATCTTGGCCGGGAGCAATTGGCAGAAGGTGTGAACCGGGTGAAAAAGAAAAGGGGAAAAGGGAAAAGACGCTGATCAGAAAAGACTTTCCGTTTAGTCACCAAATGTTAAAAATGCAGTGTAATCACTTATTTTTTCTGAAAAGCCTACAACAACTTTATCAACCACTAAATGGTCCCCCTGTAATGGGCGGTGGTATTTGTCTTCAGAGCCTGTGTCAGCTGATATCAATGTGGGGGGTTCGTTCGGCTCAGGGGCTGGCAGAATTTTTTTAGCTTAAGTATAATAGTTTTTGGGGCCTTTGGTTTTTTTAGAGTGTTTTTAGTAAAATCTTCCGGGCTGGTAGATTTTCCATGTAAACGGGGGATTATTTAGTGGGCTGTTAAATTTTGGGGTATTACACCCGTCCAAAACGAGGGGGGGGGATTTTTTAAAAAGCAAATTTTGTCAGGGGTGAATTTTTATTTGGGATTTACTGCCCGAGGGGATGGACGGTAAACTATTTGGAAATGGGAGAAAATTTGTGACAGGAAACCCGGGGCCCGGGGGGAGGGAATTAGTGTGTGTGGGGGTGTGGGGGGGGGGGGGAATTTTTTTTAGAGCGGGGGGGGGGGGGGGGGCGCCATTGGCTGTACTCGCCTAGGGGCACAAAATCCCTTTGCCCCCGGCCCCTCCCAAAGAGTGTAGAGTAACCCAATTTGTTCCCCCTAAATATGTATACACTTTTCTCACAAAATAAAAATTTTTTCTGTAAACCCTAATAAAAACCCACGGGAAAAACAAAATTTTTATATTTTTAAACAAGTTTATTGACATTTTATTTAGTTTTTTATTTTTTTTTGCAAAATTAAAAACATAAAATAACCACAAAGATAAAGGCAATAGGCTGAATTAACCAAGTGAACCAGCCACTCGGTTAAATAAAACTGACATTTAAGATTACACTGGGTATTTTGCTATCCCCCCTGGGGTTTATGTTGTACATTTGGGAAGTTACAAACTGAGCTTTGGTTGTGTAAAATCAACGTCTTTATTTCTAAGGGTACAGCGATACAGTGTGGGTTTAAGTTGCCTCCGTTATCTAAATCCTCACCCCAAACCTCAGTAAATTACTGAACATAAATCCTTCACCTAGTTCACCGACAGCAAAAAAAAAAAATTCTTATGGTCCTTTTGCAAGTGCAAACAGTTTGTTTTTTTTTTTCTGGTAAATTATAAAAGGGTTTTTTTCCTGTTTTCATAGCACCTGTATCTACAATGCTAAATGTTAATGGCATTGCCAACACTGAACCCCTTTAAAAAACCTGAATTTAATGGTATGGCTTTCTTCAACTCTGGGGTAAGTAATGGATTTATATTTCGCCAGCACTAGCTTCAAAGATTTTCACGCTTTCAAATAGATGCCCAAAAATTTCTTTTACAGACAAACCATCATGGTCAACACTTTATAAAAACAATATTCCTTATGGGTTTGGGGGGCCTTTTTCCGTGGACATAAGGGCCAAACCTGACAATGAACCTTTTCCTGTGTGGTTTATATAGGACCAACACCCTGCAAAAGGTTAGTGATTTTCTTAATTGAACTCACACATGGGTCCAGTAGAGCAAATGACCAATGCAAGACCGATGTAATAGATCAATAATTGACAAATGGTCCTGTAGTCTTCAGATCTGAACCACAGTGGTATCAAAAGCTATCCAGTCATGGTTCACTGTGTCCTTCCTTGACAGATTCTCGTTGCTTTACCCACATAAACACAGATTTTGATTACGTTTTCTCACATGAGCACTAAAAATTCCACAAATGATTTATGCCACCTATAAAACTATTTACTGACACAGCAACCGATCACCAATGACCTTCAATTGGTCCAGTGCTTTAAAATGTCTGATTGGTTGTTGTGGCCTATCACAACTTTAATACATGATTGCAATGACTATCATATCGCTACATCAATACTTGTAGGTTACATAGTGCACAGTTTAAAGAATAATTTAGGCTTCGTCTAGTTTACATTTTAACCTAGACGTGATTTACAATATATTGCAAGACAAGGCAAAATATTCTTGCAGTTTATAGAAATAGTTTTATAGAGGCATTTTAGTGTTTTATTCTAATTCTGTTTTCAAGTACACTTGTGATTACGTCATAGTCTGCATCCAGGTTAGGAGAAGAACACAGACTAGGCTAGGGGATTATTTTACATATAAAAGGCCACTACGCCTACAAATAGTTTACATTTTCTATGGAAGAATTGCTTAGAACATTCACAAACACAAGAGAAATCTTCAGAAACCTCTCAGGTGCTTGATAACTACTATATAGGTAAACATACAGTAGGTTTCAAATGGAGACCTAGATTCCTGAAAATAAGCAAAATCTTGAAGATAATAGGCACAATGTCAGGAATCTTAAGGTCGGTTATTGTATGGGACCAGGTAATTGGAGTTTCGGAATCGTATGAGGGGTCTTTCTACATAGGCCCTGTATTTTAGGTTTGCAATCTCCTTCTAGTGCCTCTTCACAATGGTGGTCCACCTTTCTATTAGGTTCTGTGGGGCTTAAAAACCACATGACTATTGTATAGCAATTGTGACAATACGTCTGCTACAGGATGCATTGTGATAGATCGGCCCAGGAGCAGTTTTGATCCTCCTTCAGCAATATTAATAGATTTTCTATATAATTAACACTGAAAATTCACACAACAACCAATTTAAATAAGTGAAGGAAGAGAAGATAAGAAATACTGATACACAGGAAGCATATTCACTACGTAACAAAGGGAAGGTTCATATGCCCATCATGGGCATAATGTTTCAATAAAATGCTAAGAAATCCACCTGGCTACAGTATAAGTGATATCCTGGCATTCTGACTGAAAAACCCCTTAAAAGCCCATTCATTAAAGTGAACCTGACAACAATTTTGGGCTTATGTGGCCACTTAAATAGGTTTCTACATTTATGCACTGGAAGTGACTGGAAATTGTGTCGGTTTTGTATCAATAAGAAAAAATGACATCATCACCAAGACTTGAAGTGATGTCATATTCTTCTAGCCAACAGATTGGCTATACCCTAGGTTATATTTACCTGGCCACAAGCTGGCCTTCACCTTATTGACATGTATTAAACAAGTGGGGGCATCTGTAAGTGATTGGGAATGATCCAAGTCACAAGAGAAGGAAGGATAAGAAATCCAACATCCTCTCTGTTTTTTTTAATATTCACAGTATACATTATACAGTACTTGAAAACTTCTGTACAGGTTCACATTAAACCACCACTAGACCACACTGAAGGTGGAAGACCACTGTGTATTAAATGGATGATACCACATAAGTACATATTTTAGGTCACAACAACGGTAACATTTTCTTGCAAGTAGGGTCTATCAAGTACCCTGCATTTCCCTGTGATTAAAGCCCTTCTATGTTGTATATTCCAACCTAGCATAGGCATTTCACATACAGAATATTGTATTATTCCAAATAAGACAATATAAAAATGGTTCCCTGGAAACCTGGTCATTGCTGGGTTGTAGTGTTTATGTTGATTGATGATTTTTTTCTATTTTTTTTTTTTTCTGAAAATTAATTTATTTTCAATTGCAAATTTACTTTTTGATGCAATTAAGTATTTCATATCTGTTGTGAATTATACAGCATAGAGGATTACTAACAGGATATACTTTTAGCCAGCAGGCAAACGATGGAAAAGGTGGCTTGTTAAGGTTTGCTTAGCCAAATGTTCTCAGCCTATTCCTTGAGAGTTATATGCCGGACTGATTTCCCGAGGTATACCAAAACATTAGAAACCCAGTACCACTCAAAAGCTGAAACTTTAGGTCTGACCGTAGTTAACCTGAATATCCCACTTCACTCATGTCACTCTTATGGTGGGTCTAAGAAACTGAGATAATGGTAGTGCAGTAGGGTGCAGAGCCCTCTTGTACACAACTCTACACAAGCCAACTTTTAGTGTGATCAGTGTATCAGGTGAACATAATGGCCAATTGCGACCAGTTTCAGCTTCTAAAATCCCTATGGGTGTGAGATAGGAGGGAGTTGAATAATGAGATTTATTGCATTTACCTACATTTTCAGGGTTTTAATGAAGTAAGTTTCAACATCAATGACATCATGTCTAGCCTCCGACTCTCAAGGATTAAGCTGGGCAACTCTTAAGCGGCAAAAGTGCTTTCTGCCTTCTGCTTTGCTTTGACTTATTATTACAAAGATCGTGCAATTTATTAATTAAAAAAATACCTGAATCTGAAGATTTTCTGGTTTCCAAGAGTTTTAAACTGAAACTTATTCACAGACGGTTAGGTTTAAACATGATTGTCGAGCTTTCCACAACTGAGGTTAGCTTGACACACTAGTCTGGATGCTACACAATTTTGATCCAGAGTTTTTAAAAACACAGTACTAGCAGAGGAAATGGAGCATGTGCTCTACAACATACCATGATTGTGTGTAAGCACTCGTCCATGTATTGGCTTAGTCTAACCAGAGAGATTTCCAAAATGAGACAGATCCCTGTATTGAACATCATGTATATCTCTTCAGATATGTATGTTTGCCTATTAATGCCAATGCATTAACCACTCTCCTGTGACAAATGAGGGTCTGCAAGGACCCCCACTGTCTATAGGTAACAAACTTTTTTTTGACCTGCTTGAAGTGAAATTGTGCTTTGATCTTATAAAAAAACAATAAATGCACACATGTGGATTCATATCAGTGCTTCAAAGTTAACTACTGTACAGCTTGCTTTAACATTAAGACAATATTAATTTACATGTGTTTAAAGTCACTGCTTAGGCAAAGGCCGCTGACGAAGAGCTCCAGAAGCACCACTTGCGCTTTGAGCGATGTTTGTTGAGGATGTGGTCTTCCTTTTCCCTCTCCTTCTTCACTCTCTGGTAGTGGTCTTCTTCTTTCAAGTACCAAACTGGAGGCCAACGGTGTCTTTCAAAATATTCCTGATTTTCTGAAGATAAACATACAAATGTGGCCTGTTAGATTATGAACATGTATAAATATGTATTTCTTCTATTTGTACACTCTTAGGGAAATTCTGTGTGAACATTTAGGGCAACATGTATGATTTCTAGCACCCAGACGCCATTTTTTTTCCGTGTGTTAGCAGCAGGGCTGTGGAGTCAGAGTCGGAGTCGTGGAGTCGGTGCCTATTTTGCAGGAGTCGGAGTTGGAGTTGGAGTCGTCATAAAAGGGACCGACTCCAACTCCCAAAATATATAATAAGTTGGTCCAGTTAGTTCGATGCAGTGCAAAGAGCAAGAGGCATTGGGTCCGGGGCCCGTGGCGACTGCTCCCATATCTTCAGCCTCACACATGAGGGATTAATGATGACATGGAGCAGGCAAAGCGCTGCCCAGGGGGAAAAAATTCTGCTCCCCGGGCAAACAGATTTCAGAAAACTTTTCCCCTTTTTTCCCAAAGAAGTAGAAAAACCCTTTTGATGTGGCTGGGAAATTTCCCTTATCCCCTGAATTGTTAGAGTTTGCCCCCTGTGGTCACCGCTTTCCCCCAACCAATTTGTGTAGGGGCCGTTTCCCTGGAAATAATGAGTAGATGTGAGGTCATTTATGCGGGTTGTGAAGGGTTAATATTTCCAAAAAAAATTTCGAGATTTCACAAATGTTCCCGAGTGTTTTGCATTACAATTTTTTTGTGTTCAAAAGGTCACACCCAATAAATATTTTACACTGACAACAAAATGGAACAAGTTTGAATTGTGCTTTCGCTCCATATTCATCCTCAACTCAATTTTGGGCTACTGTAATTTATTACAGTATCTTACCCTTTTTTCTAAAATTTGATTTGCAATATTTGCATTTTTTAGTTCTCAATTTTTTTCCTTAACTGCATTGTTACTTTTTTGCTCCCAAAAATCAAAGTGTTTTTTTTATTATTTGTTAGTTTTGGAAACCCCCCTTTGGTTTTTCACCCTTGCCTGAATTCCTTCGGGGCTCTGGTCGATTCGCATATCTTACCAAAAATCGACCCCCAGGTCTCTTAAAAAATTCCCAATTTTGGGTGCAGACTGGACTTGGTACAAATACGATTTTTTTCAACCTCCCCCAAAAGGGTTTAAAAGATCAAAAAATTGTTACCCTTTGTTGTCAGTGTTGTTCTACCAAAAAATAGCTTGATTATTGTACCTAAGGTGATAAACAGCCTGTCCCTTTTAAACAGTAAAGTTATCACTTTAAAAATGCGCCGTGTATGAGGGAGTCGGAGTCGGGGTTTGGGGAAAATTTAGGGTCGGAGTCGGGGCTTCGGCTTGCCGCTCCACACCTGGTTAGCGCCCATGAATGGCCCGAATCATGAACCTGTTCTCTGGGGCATAGATTTGCGCTTTTTAGCTAAAAGCGACACTTCGGCTCAGGTAAAACCCTTTAAATTGGTTAATGTTCCCGATGAAAGCGCTGGATTTTTTGTATAAAATATAAATGTGTAGCTTTTTTTGGTTTTAGTGCAACGCATTAAATGCACCCCGATTAGGCCCATTACAAAGTGACACAGGCGCTTTGTAATGCACCTACTATTGGAGTGTGCCTGTTTAAAAAAAATAGAGGGAACAGAGCTGCGCTAGTTTTTTGGCTAAAAAGACCACAGGCTTCAGACACAGCCCCGTTCATACATTTGCACCCTTTGGGCATCTTAGCAAATCTTTGTTCATCTGCTCTTTTAACTCATGTTCTAATAAAACACTTAAAAAGATACTTAGTTTTAGTAAATACTAGAATTCTTTCAGTATTCAACATAAAGTCATTGTCTTGTTGAAATCTTAGGGGTAAACAGGTGCATTGGGGTATAGGCTGCTGCCACTAGAAGGCTAAAACGAAGCACAAAACAGTATTCCTTTTCAGAATATATATCCTGCCAGCCGAAATTCCCAGTATGGCCAACCAGTAGGGAAAACCCAAAAACAAACCCTCAAAGGCCTGTGCTTCCCAATGACACAAGCAAGAAAATGGTTATTCCTTATGTAATGAAAAGTGATTGCATTTCTCAGTGTTTGACCTTTGTTTGGGACAATAGGCCCCAAAACCAACTGCAACTGTTATATTGTCCTGTTAAAAAACCAAATTTTTTTAAAATGTTCTAGTTTTTGTTCTGTACTTATAACTTTTTATATCTAATTACTAACTTGTTTGCACAGATCTAACATGGCCATACCCCATAAAATGTATAATCTGCCTTTTTGTTTCATAAAACTTCTCCAATGTCTGTTGGCAACTCCTTTCCCCATTTGGGAGTACAAAAGGGTTTTGATCCTCTGCATTTTTTTATGCAGTAACAGGTCAAATAAAATGCAAGGAGATCTTTAATCATGTTAGAGAATGGATTTTTAGATATTGAGAACTTCTGGGCATCAGATCACATCACATGGGCCAAATGATATCATAATCGTTGCATTAAGTATATAGATAGATAATATATACATAGCTCAACATCAACATTTTTATATATATATATATATATATATATATATAATATATATATATATATATATATATATATATAATATATTATATATATATTGTGTGTGTGTATGTGTGGAGCTAGCTTTATGGCCACAGTTGTTAAAGGGAATCTGTCGCCAATTTTTATTTTTTTTTTACTTATTAAATCAAGCCCAAGATCCATATTCTTTTCCTCTCAGTCGTTTTTATTTCCTGATTGTAGATTTTTCTATTAGGTCGTCTATATATCATTGTGGGGAAGACATTGTTGCTTGCACTGCTTTAACAGCAGTCAGAGAGATACTTTAAAGAAGCTTCATGCCCATAGGATTCTTAAGACAGATTCTGTCCCATAGACTTGCATAGGAGAGTTTTCACTGTGAAGGGAGGGGAGAGGGGGAGCTGTGACATCTCCTCTTGTGACTGGTGGATCCTGTGTTATCTGTACACAATGGTGTCTCCTTTCGGTTTGACCCTGCTTTTACTGATAATGAGCAGACTGTTGAAAAGCTCTCTACAGAACAGGAAGTGTCAGACAATTGTTAGGCCTAGTGGCCAAAGTGAAAACTGCGGGGCTTAAGAATTACTAAAAAAATACTGAAAGTGATCTGGAAAATTTAAAAAAAAAAAAAAAAAATCCTAAAAAAAGGTGTTTAACATAAAAATGTGAGTTAAACAACAAGTCATTTTTTTATGACACATTCCCTTTAAAATAAAAAAGGGATACAGGAAAATAAAGGCCATTTAAATTGTCGACAAATCACCTTGACAGATGGCCGTTTAGAGGAGATGTTAAAAATAGATATTATGGCTCGCCTACTGTGTGAAGTAGAGCAAAAAATGACCGAAAACAGACAGTCACAAAGAATGAACATGAGTTCTAAATCTATTACTACTATATTCCTAATGTCATTTGCTTTCTACTATCCTGACAATGTGACACTATGTAAAAGCTTCTTCTAATATATGGCCATATAAGACTGTATCCACAGAGAACGCACACATTGGTTTCATAGCCCTAATCAGTACCTACCAGTTGATTTAGATTTTATTTCTTTCCGGAATTTCGAGCAGACACTGTTATAATTGGTACAGATGTGGTGCAGGCACCAGGCCGCCAGCTGTTGTGCATTGTGAAACTGTAAGACAAACAGCGCAAAGTTATATGACATCGTACCACGGAATAATGAAATGTACCATAAAACATAGCAATCAATTTGGTGGCAGCGGCCATGAAATCATTTCCCGCTATCATCTAATCAGTTGCTATAGTCTACAGCACACTTACATAAATGCAAGATTCAACATCATGTCAGTGTCCTGTTAAGAATGTCTATGCCTCTCTCATCCGATCAGCACAATTCTAGGACTGCCTGATCTTTAGCCAAGATAATCTCAGCTGAAAGATAAAGACATCTACATCTGCTCTCCTCTCTCTCTACTGCTGTTTGCCTCATACAATAATATCCTCTGTACTTGATGGAACATAGCCATAATACAAACCTGAGCAATTTCCAGATAGGTCAGCACTTCCTGATCAATATCCACCCCATTCACTGCCGCCTTGGTCAGCTCCTGAACAGCATGTTGTTCTGCAGGACAAAGCACATTTTACACTGTGTGACAACCATTATAAATAATAGAAATATTGCTGGTCAACTGAAGTACATGCAAAGCAAATTCTATTAATACTCTATATCCAATATAACCTTAAAATCCCGCAGAACTGCAATGTGAGTGTGCATTTATAGGTTATGTAACAACTCAGAACAATGAAACTTGGAATTATAGAACCATGATGCTTTGGGTATACATCTGTGTTGAAAGACCTGTTCAAAGCCTCATGCAGGCATGCTTTTTCCGTTAACATGACAGACATCATGACGGAAACCTGACAGACCACACTGACTACTATCAGTCATATAGCAGTCTTAGAACCAACATGCAATCTTTAATGCAGATGTGAACCTGGCCTAACCAGGCATTGTAGTTCATTGTTATGATAATGCCCCCAGAGTATTTGTAATAGGCTGAAAGTTAATTTTTTTATACTCAGCTTTTCTCTTAGCTCGGATCCAGTGCTGCATCATCCTCACTCTCTCAGGTCTTCTGTGTTCTTCTGGTCTTGATTCCAATGGGATGTGACCACCGCAGCCACTGATTGGCTGCAGCAGTCACATGCCATTGTCTGACAGCCACCAGCCAATCAGTGGCTGCAGTGGTGATGTCCCACTGGAATCAAGACAAGAAGAAAACAGAGTGGCGACAGAGTGAGGACAGCGCAGCACTGGTTCCAAGGTGACAGGAGAGGTGAGTACAAGTTTTTATTTTCAATGAGAAAAAATAAAATTATTAATCAGTCAATCCCTTTAAACACCTAAAAAAACACTAACTGTAGCATATTCATATGAGGAAAGAGGAGCATTTTCTTATCCTGCTGCAGTTATAATGTTGTCTAGCTGGTTATCACTACCAGTTTTACCATTAGTAGCGTGTTTAACTCTCATGAATATATGTGTTATTTTCCATAGGAAAAAAACAACTCAGATACTTTACTAGCAGCCACCCTGGGGCAATATGGCAAGGGTAAGATATGAATCAGATGAAAAACAACCGAGGTAATTGAACTTTCCTATCAGCTGTACAGTATCCAAAGGTGTCTGATAGCCCCAAATACAATTCTTGGCAGTTTAGCAATCCCATGCAGAAACATTCTAGTGAAGACTGTTGAACAGCACTTTGCATTTCACTTACTGCACTGAAATACGGCAACATGTTATTGAAATGCATAAAAAACACATCTAATGGTGCACACCTGAAAAATAACTGACTCACAAATAATCCCCCAAAAATTACCGAGATAATACACAATAAAGACAAATAAAACACCAAAAGACGCTATGGCTGATGCCAAAGCCTGTTCAAAATAAACTAGCAGAGCCAAATCCCACACAGTGTATACATTGTTTGGTGAATTGTCTTTAAAAAAAATTTTTGAGATTATTTGTTACTCATGGAAAATATATTTTGTTTTCACACGTTTTGACGTTTATCCATAGTTATAGCATAATGAATGTTACTAAAAAGCTTGATTAAATTTGAGAGTTGCCATTTGTGCAACTTCTCATTTTTTTAATGTAGCAAACACAATTCTGACTAAACTCTGCATGCCATCTCTTCTTCAATTCTGATCTTATTTGTTTAGCTACAGAGAATGAAAAGAAAGTTATAAAAGGATATAGCCCTTACCAGTGAGAGATACCAAACGTGGAAGGCAGATTCTGTTTGCCAGTGCAATCAGCTCCAGTGGGTCCATGTCCGATGTGCATGACAACTGCTTGGTGTATAGATAGTCTAACACAGCTTGCATTGAAGATTTGCATACATTAGGCAGGGTGACCTGCAAACAAATGTAAAATTCGCAATGAACAACAATCTCATTAGAATGCCAAGGAAAAACACCACATCTTCTGTGTCTAGCAACAGAACCAATAGAGCACTGTGGCATCACCTGTATATTTTACTATTTAGTTCAACTACCAGTTGCATACACTTTATAGAAGGAGCCCCACAACACAGATCAAAATAGGGCCCTAATATAGTGCTGGATTAGCCTCCCAGGACAGAAGGGTCTTGATGTTGGCTTCCTCCATCCATCCCCCTACCATAGTGGCAGATTATGCAATTGCTATGGGGCCCTTGAAGATAGCAGGTTCAGCTCCTTTGCTCTTGGAGGGAGAGAACCTATGTAAGGGCATGTTCACACGGCGTTTTTGGACAAGGTTTTGGACTAGGTTTTCGGAGCGTTTCCTCGCCCAAACCACATAAAAGCCTCGCCTGAAACACGCTTCCTCAGACAAGGTTTTTGACGAGGTTTTGATCAGGTTTTCGATGAGGTTTTCACCCGTACAAATGAATAGTCAGGACAAAAACTGCAGCGAAAACCGTGCTGAAAACGCACCAAAGCCGTGCTACAAACCGCGCTTCAAGAATCCACATGACACTTCTTTTTCATTGCTTCCACAGAAAGAAGCGTGTAAAAACCTTGTCGTGTGTGAACTACAACGAGGTTTTACTTATAAATCAATTAATTGAACTGGGGGCTTTTTGGACGAGGTTTTGGGCGAGTAAATGCTCCGAAAACCTCGTCCAAAAACGCACTGAGAACATGCCCCAAGACTCCCCTCTCCCGGGAAACTGAACAAGGGTTAGATGATTTGCCAAGAACAAGGGTTAGAGGAATGACCAATCCTCTAACCTTTGCTCAGTTTCCTAGGAGAGAGAAGTCTTACATAGGTTCTCTCCATCCAAGAGGAATTGAGCTGGTCCTCCAGTCTTCAAAGGCCCCATAGCAATTGCATGATCTGCCACTATGACATATGTTTTTTTTCTCTGCATAGAATTATGGATTTATTCAGAATATATAAATGAACCATAAATTTACTCATTTAGCCAAGGTTGAAAGTGGGATTCTATGTTAATTACTTTTTTGGGGACTTTTGGAACATAGGGCCTGATTTACTAAACGTACCAAACAGAAAACTACCCTTGTTGCCAATCAGAGCTTAGGTTTCAAAGCACTTCAAACTTTCATGGTCTGTCACTATTCTGACATCCACCAGGTCCCAGCTGATCAGTGCTTTCTAGTCTCATGTCAACAGACAGGAAATGTCACTTATCCATTTATTTGTTGAGGCAGGTCACCGCTGCGGCCAGTGATTTGCTGGTTGGGCATTTCTAGCATGTCAAGTTGTGACAAGTATGTGCTGATCTGCTGGAACCCTGTGACCACTGGAAAAGCAGCAGATCCGGAATGTAAATAATGTTTTTTTTTTTACTGTTATAACCTCTTTTCAATTAAAAAAAAAAAGTTATCTCTGGACAACCCCTTTAATGAGGTAATGAAAGGAATAGAGGAGTGCATAATTAAATCAGCAAAAAGCTCCTATAAGTAGCAAGAGAAAAAAACACCCTTAAAATGTATATACCTCATTATTTGCACTTTCCACAAATGAACCTCCAAACATTGCAGCCATCCATTCACAGCTACAGATTAGAAGCGGCTTATGGGCATTGATGTTTCCATCATCCAATTTAAATGTCACATCTGGAACCAAATATAGAAACATGATCACTAAGCCTGTAGCGACATAGCTTCCAGGAATACAGAGAATAATGTCAGAATAGGAGCAAAGGAGGAGAGACCATGTTATCATTTCACAATGCTCCTGGGTATGAATGAAACCATACATATCGCCCTTTTATCTTCTATCATTTATATATTAATCATTACAATAAATGGAAACCACTATTTTTTAGCATTGTTTCCTAAAAGTGAAGGGACTGCTCTGAATAAAATGTTACAGTACATCAGTACACATTTGTACCTTGCCATTATTTCCTGCCATAGATCCATAACTACATGGTGCAGTAGCTCTTAATAGACTATTCAACTGTATGTTCACCTTGTGAAGGTTACACAATACAACATGAACAGCGCCCCCAGGCCCTAATTGCATGCTAATCACCTCATCTAGCTTGTCTGATTGGCTGAGAAGGATCACAAGTTTAGCACTTGGACTCGTATATAAATGTCTAAATGTTAACTGAGCGATTCCTTTTGGTCAACCAGACAAGAGATATGCACTGATTAGCATACCCCATATGACTTTAAATGCAGCCCCCCAGCTCCCATAGTGGCACCCATGTGCAGTACTCAGATGCCCCAAGTTCAAAAGAATCAGTTGTAAGAATGTAGGTTACCATCTAAACCCTAACGTTGCCTAGAAAACAGAAGGCATGGGCTGACTGGATGATAGGGAAGCTTCAATGAACTTCATTTCCCGTGGTTTCCTGGCTCAAAAACTGGATTACTCTCACTTGTGAAAAGTGATCCGCCAATAGGTATATATGGAGTTCTCTAACATTAATGTGTAGGTTTCAAACAGCAGGACCTATTATTTAAAGGGGTATTCCGGCATTTGGACAAAAATCTTAAATAGGAGCTAAAGGGTCTTTACACACAGAGCAACAGTATAATGCTATTCATGCATCCTAAAGCATGACATATATTGTCACATTGCTGGTACATATGTTTGCCTCCTCAGCGTAGAATAAGTGGGCTAGGCTTCAGCAGCAGTTTATATGGGTATCAGACCGTTACCATCATGCGTTGCCGATATCTATTCAAGACTAAATTGCACTGGCAGCTGAAGAGCAAGTTTCCATCCTCTTGTAAATCTCATATTGTGTTCCCTCACTTGAGCCCTCATATTAGTTCTTAGTTACATCCTTCCGATCCCCTGCTGTTTTAGAGTATGTTCACACAGCTTAAAATGCAGCGTATTTCGTCACGAAATGCGCACCGCAATTACGGTAATCCATAGCTCTCATAGAGAGCTATGGATTACGCGTCGTCTCCCCGCGTGTTTAATACGATCGTATTGTACACGCGGGGGGAGAATTGACATGTCAATTGTTAGCTGTGAATACGCGCCACTGAAAATGCAGGTAGAGGGGGCCGCCCCCCCTCCCTCTTTGGAATTACGCGCTGATCAGCATGTGGTTCAAAAACACCCGGCATATAGCGGCGTGTACTATAAATGCCTCAATAAGCCGTGTGAACATAGCCTTATAGACACACAGCTCACCTCCCTAGTGATGGAACTGAGCACGTCTGACCAGAAAGCTGAAACTGAACTACAGGTTGTATCCTTGGCAACAAACCATAAACGTCACATTTTGGGCCGATAATTGGCGAGTTATTAGGATGGAAACTACTGAAAATTTTTAATAACTACATTTTAAAGATTTTTACTTAGGAGTCAAGTTTTGCATGCCGGAATACCCCTTTAAGGTGTTTTCCATTCGTTTATCTTTAGTCCTCTAACAAAAGTCGTCATTTACTGTATGATTTCTAAAAGGTGGCTATGAGACTAAGAACTTTAAAAACATTTTTCAACTTAGGACTAGATATTATTTCATGTGTAGATGTTTTAGAAATATGTTCTTTTTTTAGTGGGCAATAACCTACAAAAAGGGTCATCAGTGCTACAAGAGGCTTATAAAAACTACCTGCAAAAGGCATGGGATTTAGAATACCAGTGCTTGAAAAAGTGAATAGCAAATGGCCCAAGTGACAGCAATTAAAAGGAAAATCTGCTCACCAGAAAAGGTTGACTTGGAAAGACATTCTTTGATTCGATTTGCTTTCCTGACATGAAACGCTTTTGTAATCTCCTGGTTCATAAAGGCTTCTTTGTTGGTGATATTTTCTACCATCATTCGCAAATCAAATACTTCTAGAAGTTCTGCAATTTGTGCTACTCGCATCAAACCTTTTTCATTTTCATCTAGCTGTCCTGTATATAAAAAGCGTAATACAGTTTTAAAAGGCCCATACTGTATGGAGGAGTCCATTCGGACCACAGTCATTGAGCAAGTCCGATTAGAGATTGGGTTGACTATCAGCTCTTGGTGCATACTATGGAAGCCTTTGCTCCAAGACGATAAAGCAACACAACCTTCCTCATCACAATCTGAAGGTAGTAAGGTATCATCGCTTCTCGAAATCCTAAGACAGGCATTTGATGGTTTCAAGGAAGCCCCATCGGTGTCTTCATCCGTATCAAGACTTAATGTCCGCAATAACAAATCCTTTGTAGGCTTTTCCTTCTTGCAAAACCTTTCCACAAGGTTTTGAGATTCTTCATGTTCCATTAAAAAAAGGTCATAAAATTTTGAAGAGGAGGTAGCAAGGTAAATTTTATGAGCAAAGATCTGTTTTTGGTCCTGAAGGACAAACATGACATCTGCACACAAAGGATTGTCCAGTAAATCTCCAGCATCGTTAATGTTTGATTCGCTGGATTCAGGTATCTTTATAACTGGCGGTGGTGATTTAGGGGGGAGGAATGGAGCTTGGAGTAAAGGTCTCTGAACCCTCTTCAGATGGGACTTCCAAAACTGAAGATGTCTCCTGGAGATTAAGGCAGCCCTGATTGCATTGTCAAAGACGTCCTTTATCCCAAACTGGTCAAAAACACTGGTTTCGTAATATGGGATCCCAAGTTCCTTTGCAACTTCTCTACCCCTTTCTGGTGGCAAAATGTCTCCTCTTTTTATTGGTCTGTAATTCAAATAAAACACATACAAATGGTTAGCAAAACCCTTTCTGAAAACCTCCAACACTCACAATTTCATGGTCGCTTATATTGAAAATGGAGTTATGTTTTAGGGCAGTGATGGTAAACCTTTGACACAGGTGTAAAAGATGACACGCCAAGACATTTTGGGTGACGTGCATTGTGCCATCTCCAAACTCAGGATTGGGCTGGCTCACCGGGGAGTCGGTGAAATCCTTGGTGGGCTCCATGTCAAATTTCCAAATAGAAGGCAAGTGGCTAGATGCCAGTTCATCTTGGCACTTGCCTTCACTGTCAAAGCGGCATAGCAGCAGGTTCGTCTACTCCCTCACTTTTCCCCACCTTCTTATGATGCTTATGGCGGCTGGTAAACACATGGCTTTCTGCTTCCTGCCTTCTTAGTGCCGCTCCCGCATTTGAGCAGTGTTGAGGCAGTAGAGACAAGCAGAATCGTCAGCTTTAGGTAGGTCATACACACAACCCCCTTTTCATCCAGGCCCTCGGTACCTGCAGAAGCATCTCTCCTCTTGCCTCGATCACACAACTTCCAGCTCCTGCACAGCATTTGGGCTGGGACACTCACACCGCCCCCTATATGCTGAGGGCCCAGTCAGACATGGCAGGCTAGGGGGCCACACATAAAATGCCTAGGTGACAGAGGAGACAGGTGCAATTGTCGGTGGCCTCATCTCCTTCAGACACAAGGCAAACTCTGTATACATGGGGGGCAGTGTATACGGGGGGGGGGGCTGTATGTACAGGGAGCCTTATACTAAGTTTTATATACTTGCGGTTGAAAAAATAGGGGGCAATGGATACCAAATTATGACTATTGCTGGATGTGACATCGCACCGGAGTTAAGGTAGTTTTTTTTTTTTTTTTAAATTTGTCACACCTAGCTCAAAAGGTTCACCATCACTGTTTTAGGGTCATCTGAAGTATCTTCTTTTCAGAACTCTGCATTGTACAATTTCTAGTATTCCTCCTGTATAAATACATTTACAACTGGATGATGTCCATAGGGTATATGTCTGTGTGCATTCTGATACGGTCATCACTGTAGAGCTACAATTTATAGACATAAGAAATGTTAACATCCAGTTCTCATTTACTTTAAGAGGAGCAACAGATGACACAATGCAGAGCCATAGGTAAATGTGGCCCAGAATTATTTTAAAGGGGATGCATGTATTCACGAAAAGAGTACTAAAAACAAATGAGAGAAATCAACTCATGTCTACTTACTACTTATATAACCTCCTTCACATTGGACTAAACTCTTACCTAGCTAATGGTCGCCTTGCTCTGTTAACAGCTTCAAGATCGGCATAACGCAGGTCCAGCTGGCAGCCAACAAGAATGACAGGTGTACGGGGGCAAAAATGTTTGATCTCCTGAGCCCACATTGTTTTCACATGGTTTAAGGAATTTGGATTTGCAATCGAGAAACACAGGACAACAACATCGGATCTGAAAAAGAAAGAACCATAACATTAGAAGTGTTAATACACAAGTTACTAAAATCACAGACAAAAGTAATGCTTTGGGAAGAAATCCGTTTTCTTTTTGCATACATAGAGGTTAAATGTGTATTACTGTTTCATTGATTGGCTTTAAAGATGTAGCAAAGTTAAATTAAGACTATTACCAAATACATTGCTGTTCCGATTTTGCTTCCATTCTGAGTTAGGAACAGATTGTATCTCCTACTTTTGCATACAAGTTTCCTTAGGTACCGGCTGCCTCTCTCTGCTCTTACAGGCTGCAATAGCGGTCAGGATGATGCTCCTTATCTTCTCAGTTAATAATGTGTTTACATTAATTACTGACAAGCTTTAACTCTTTAGAGCTCTATATACTCATGCACTACCGAGTAAAAGTCTTCAGCGCTCATCTCCCTTAAACAGGAATAGCAGAGCGTGTATGCCAAACAATGCTGCAGTCCTGCCCACAGCTTAACCAGGAAGTGTGAGCCTGAAGCTGTCTGTGGCTCTGTAAAACAGCATGGTGAGACAACCCTTTTGAATGTAAGTCCCAAAATGTTTCCCAACCAGGGTAGTTTGGCTCCTCAGAAGCTGGCTAGAAATTCTCCAGAAGACAGCAGCCGCAAGAGCTGTCACTTTTTGGCCATAATAGAAATCTATAGGATGTTTTATCGCTAGCTTCTTTGAGGTAGGAATAAAAGTAGGGGTAGAATGGGACTAGACAACACTTTTCTAGGATTTCTCAAAAAATAAGTTTTTGAATCACTGCTCTGCATGACTATTCAAAATTTTGACATAAAATGTGCTACTAGCAATGCTGGGATGATGGGTAGGCGAAGTAGGCAACCACCTAGGGCGCCACTTCATTCCAGGAAGAAAAGGGGGCATGGAGTGGGCTGAATTTTCCATTTGGGGGGGCACTTTATGCCTTGTTTGCCTATGGCACCAGAATGCCTTGTCCCAGCCCTGGCTACTAGTGACCAATTCAAACCATAGCTAGATACAATACCATTTTATAACAATGTATATCTGTTGAAAGATAACAAAAATGACAAAAACATTGTTCTTTTTCTGACTACCTGCCCACTGTGCAGATACAATCACCTTAACTAAATTAAAGGGTTTGTTTCAAGAAGATAGAACCTTTTCTTGTGACCTATTGCGGCACATGGATGTCATAGAAAGGACCCGCCTCGATAAGCCAGGAACAGACCTGGACGATGCATGCATTACATAGACAGTTATTTATTTGAGTGGCCACCATGCAATGTCACAAGGCTGCTGCAGGAGTAATGTCCGACCAGACGAGGCTTCCTTGTCCTATCCGGAGGTTAGAGAAGCTGAACCTGTTGGCCTTCATTCAAAAAGGGTTGTTGCCATGAGATGGCCACTTTGTAATTTGAACTTCTGGTAGTCATACTCCAACAATGTCTTCATAGGTCAGTGTAGTATCTAGCACATACTATATTGTAATATTATATCATACACCACCAATAAGATGGTTTAGTCTATTTTGTGCTTTCAATTGTCTGGAACAAGTAATATGGTCATCCCTAATAATCAATTATCTACATAGACAAACCTCCGTTAGATTAACCCATTTTTTCATGGAATAACCAGTCTAAATGCTAATGCTCATATGTGGCACTCAAGCTAAAAAAAGATGTGGTAGATTTCTCCATAGAAGTGCTAAACATATAAAATGATTTCATTTGGGCCTACTCTCAGCTTCCAACACAGACAAGCTGTAGTTATTAACAGTAACAGTTCTATTTTCAGTCCCGTTATCACCCTAATCCTGCATGAGTTAATATATAAACAACAGATCCAAGAACGAATTGCCTCGTGATCATACATCTACTGTTCTTTTTCAAGATCTCAACAGAATGCCATGAAATTTACGCTAGACACACATTTTCTAAAAATAATTTTGCTAATGTACTAACACTGCAGGTTCTCCTTGTTAGAATAAAAAATGTGTATATTTATGCCAAATATAAAATAACTGAAGTCTCACTGCTTTAGTCGCCTGCTGAAACGGCACCACCTAACTAATTACAGCCTTATTACGTCAATAGTTGATCTCTTTAATTTAATAATGACACACATTCGGCAAAGGTTGATGAGCACAAATTACTGGTTACTGTCATCTAAATGGATGTTAACAAAATCAATACGGCAACACGGAGTATTTCTCCCCCGGCCGCAAAATAGGCTCCCCATTTAATATTGTTTAGGTTTTGAACACATTCCTAGTCATCCAGGCTGGATAGTGGCGTAAACTTGTTTAGTTCTCATTTGATCTCCACCGGAACATACGTGCTGAACTCTACAGCCCATTGCTAATAATCTACGTCATTGCAGCCTCTACAAAAGTAATTATAGGGACTTTAAAGAACACAGTTGGCTTCAGGAACACAATAACCATTCAGTCATGGCTAAACCTTTGTAATGAATACTTGTGAGTCAATAAAGACAAAAAGGATTACAAGATTGCAAAGTTTTGGAGCACAAAGATGCCTTCATCAGACAAGTTAACAGATTAATTTATTAACTTGATTGATGAAAGGGACATTGCACTCAGTAAGTCTGCAAATTGAATTTTTAAGGTTAGCCCTGTTAAGCTAGGGGGAGCACTAGGGGTGTATGTACCAGGGAGTGGAGGAGTGCCATACATAGGGCTGTGGAGTCAGAGCCGGTGCCTAATTTGCAGGAGTGGGAGTCGTTATAAAATGGACCGACTCCAACTCTCAAAATATATAATTAGTTGATCCAATTAGTTCGATGTGGTGCCAAGCACAAGAGGAATTGTGTCTTACCAGTGCTACTGCTCCCATATCTTCAGCCTCATCACATGAGGAGTGTAATTGATGACATGGAGCAGGCAAAGCGTTACCGCAGGGGAAAAGATTCAGCTCTCATAGCAAACAGAGTGGCCAGATTTCAGCAAAATTTTTCACTTGCTTGCAAAGAAGTAGAAGAGTTCAACTATTCATCAGAACTGACTGTGCCTGAGGCAATTCTTTTATACCCTGACATTGTTAGAGATGCTGCCCCTGTGGTCACTGCTTTGCCACCAACCCAAGTTAGTGTAGAGAGGCCGTTCTCTAGCCTGGAAATAATGATTTAAGGTCATCTATGAAGGAGGATCTGATGGGGGCGATACTATTTCTCAGAATAAATTCATAGACTCACTCCACAAATGTTACTCAGGACGTTTTTGTTGAAAACTGTTTTTTTCCCACTTGCTGCAGCTTTTTGCATATTTACAATTTTTTTTGTGTTGTAAAGTCGTATCCAATAAATATATTTTACACTGACAAGAAAAAGGGGTAACAATTTTTTTAAAAATTGTGACTTTCAGGCTCCATATCTCATCATCCACTACAGCTTTGAACGTGAGACTACCATCATTTTATAGACAATCATCTTGGCTATCTCATATATAACTTTGACCTGCAACTATATAGCATATGCTTAGTTCTGCAGATGCTTGTCATGTAACTGCATTGTTACTGTTTTGCTCTATGATGGAGGTTCCTAACTGCGCCTCCAACACTGATGTGTACTAGCTTTCAAATCATAAAATAGAACATAAATAGCTAGATAAAAGAAAAAAAAATGGGACACATTTTAACAAATTTTTCTTTAATATCCTTTTAAAAGGGTTTTTTTAAAAAAACCTTTTTATATTCTGCTTTGTCTAAAAACTTTTTTTAAAACCCCATTACCAAAACTCCTGTTCAGAAAGGGAAAAGTTTTTATTTTGGGGAACTTTTTTTTTGGGACTTGGTTGGTTTTTTTTGGACTTTCCTCCGGGGGTTTTAAAGATAAAAAATAACCTTTTCCGGGGCCTATTTGCCCCTTTTTTTGGCCCCCTTTTTCCCCACCCGGGGGGGGGTTAAACCTTTTCCCCAAAAGGGAAAAGGCCCTTCCCATTAAAAAACCTTTCCCGGAAAAAATAAAATTTTTCCCTAAATTTTTTTGAACCCCGGGCAAAAAAACCCGGGGGGGAAAATTTTTTAGGGTTTTGTAAAAAAAAACCAAAACCCCTAAAAGCCAAAAGGGCAGTGAAAATTAAATTTTTTTTTTAAAAAGGTTTTTTTAACAAAAATTTTGGGAACTATGAAAAGGGGGGGTTTGTCCTCAGTTTTTTTTAAAAAAGTCTTTGGGAAAAAAGTACTTTAATATGCGTCCCAACTTCCCTTTTTAATTTTCCCCTTGTAGAGTCCCAAAAGTTGATTTTAAAAACCCTTTTAATTTTCCATATGGGGCAGTGTTGCAAAAAGGGTTCCTGCCGGGGAAAGGGGTTGCCAAATTGGAAAAAAAAAAACGGATGAAAGGGTGGGTAAAATCAATTTTGGAAAATTTTTTAAAGTTTTTTAAAGGTGGGAACCCCCCCCGGGGGGGGGTTTTGGAAAAAGGGGGGAAAGTTTTGGGGGGGGAAGGGGGGGGAAAGGAGAAGGAAAAAAAAGGTTTTGGTTTTTTATTGTTTGGAAAAAAAAAAAAAAAAAAATTTTTTTTTGAAAAAAGGGGGGGGGTTTTGGGGGGGTTTTTGGAAAAGGGGGGGGGGGGGGGAAAAATTTGGGGGGGGTGGGTGGTTTTTTTTTCTTTTTTTTTTTTTAAAAAATTTTTTTTTTTTTTTTTTTTTTTTTTTTCCCTTTTTTTTTTGGAAAAAAAATGGTTTTTTTTGGGTTTTTTTACTTTTTTGGTGTTTTTTTTAATTTTTTTTGTTTTTTTTTTTCCCCCCTTTTTTTTTTTTTTTTTCCCTTTTTTTTTTAAAAAAAAAATTTTTTCTTTTTTGGGGTCTCCGTTTTTTGGGTTTTTTTTTTTTTTTTTTTTTTTTTTTTTTGCCCCGGGCTAAATTTCCCTTTTTCTTTGGGTTTTTTTTTTTTTTTCCTTTTTTTTTTGGGGAATTTTTTTTTCCTTTCCATCCCCCTACAAAATAAAATAAATTAAATTTTTGTTTTGTTTTTAAAAAAATTTTCTTTAAAATTGGGGGGGGAAAAAAAGACGTACAACCCTTTTCACAAAAGAAAGCTAACGCTGTAATCCTTTAGCATTTTCATAAATACTCCCCAAAATTATGGGGTCAAAAGCTCTGTTGAGCTAATAATGCAACACGAGAACAAAGCTTGGAAGATTAGGAGGTGAGTGGACCAGCATAAAAATTAAAAAAGGTGGAATGAAAGGCTTGGACAAAGTATTTTGAGAAGGAGAAAGAGCAACAAACACGCCACCCCCCTTGTTTTTGGGGACCAGTCTAGTTTCCCCTAACCCTGTGAGCTGTTACTGTCCTGTTAAGGTTGCACCACCGAAATGTAAAATCCAGTTTCTGGGGTATTTTATCGTCTTTTGATGGTTTTGGGGGCAGTTCTGACCACGGTTTGCGGATTTCCCGTCCCCCTTAACCACTGAAGAGCACAACTTCCGCCCGCAAACTGGGTGGAGTTTTATGCATATTCCGAGTTTTTCGGAATGCCGGCGATGTGAAAATTCACCCAGTAGAAAACCGTGCAGAGTAGAGTGCTGGGCGTCTACAGGGATGGTTGACAAATCTGAAAACCGTGCAGTGTGGACGTACTCGTAGGAGAAAAGTATACGACATGCTGCTCATTCTAATAATTGGCCAACTATATAATGCATGATAAAGGCTACGGCCACCAAAGCCGAAATCGCTGCAGATTCCAGTTCTGGTTCAAGCAAGAGTATTCTCTAATTAGAGACCCTCTCTATCATGTCCAGGCAAATAGATAGTGGGGGGGTTGTTGTGAGACAACCTTGACCGGTTCACAAGCTTATTGCCCGGGTAATTTTGGGGGGCGGATTTCGCCCCGCAATTTCGCCGGGACCGGCAGGGTGCAGGCGGGGGGCTGGCAGCCCACCGGCCCCATACAGTTTTATCTACGGCGCTACGCCCGTAAAAAAATGTGCATGTACTTATTCCCCCCCACAGCGGATTCGCCGAGCGGGGAGAAGAGACGGAATCCATAGTTCCTTGAGACCTGTGGATTACCGTATTTTACTGGGCGGATTTGGAGCCTACTGAAGGCAAAACGGCGCCGTACGGCTCCAAACCGCGCCCAAATAACCGTGTGAACATGGCCTTACAAGGAACTTGTCACATTAAATGCTTCCCGATCGCTGGCAGCATTTACAAGCAGGATGAAATGTGCACATTTATATTTTTTAGGAAAGCTTTAGGGTATGCCTCCAGCACTGGGTTTTTCTGTTGGGGTTTTTTGGGGGATTCATATTTTACCGTTGTTTTTAAAAACGGCGGGAAAAGCAACATGTTGTAAATTCGCCAATTCGCTGATTTGCCGCGGCCCCCAAAAACTCGAATGTTGGTGAATTTTTTACAATCTGTGTGGATTAGCCTTATGGAATTGATTTTTTTTTGTTTTAATCCCTGCTTATTTTGGGTTAAGAAGTCTAATAGGCGGTGTGTTCACTGATTGACAGCCTTCCTTGTCTGTATGGGCATAGAGTAATGACTGTCAATTACTGATAAGCCCGCCACCCCCCGGATTTAATGAAAAAAAAAAGAGGGGATTTTTTAAAATTTTAAAAAAAATAAAAATTTTTTAAAAATAAATTTTTCCCACAAAAATATTTGGGGGGAAAAGTATGAAACTTCCCAAGGGGCTAAAATTTCTTTGTTGCCCATAGCAACCAATCAGCTCCCATTTCAATTTTTCAGGGCACTGTATGAAGTTACAGTGAAACTCTGGTTGCTATGGGCAACAAAGAAAGTCTTAGACCTAGACAGTTTTTGTACATGAGGCTTTATGTAGCAATCTGTTTAGCTCTTTCTGCTCTAAAACATGTGGCCAGCAGATGAGGTAGCATGTTAAACGTGACAGGTTCCCTTTAAATCTGAATTTGGGGCTAATTTTCATTTATGCATGAAAATTGCTGGATTATATGAATATATATGAAAAAAAACTAAACTAGCTACAATGTAAATGCAAAGTGTAAATCTGGTTTCACCAAGTTGGGGTATTTTTCTTGTGATTGCACAACAAAGTATAAAAGTATGTATGGGTTAACTCTGCTGGAAACTTCATGTTGCAAGCTACACTGAATGACTGCAAGACTGAAACTGAAGAAGATATCATTAATCAAAATGCTTTTAAATAAGATATAGTCCTGGTCCCTGTAAATTTATAGCACTATTTAGTTACATGAGGTTATGTATCCATTACTTGTTTACTTGGTATTAGCTGTCAACATCGATATCGGAGTCCGTGGCAGCTATAAACAAACTAAATATGAATTCAGTGTTTTTGCATGTTGTCAATTTGGTGCAAAGGCTTTCACGAAGAGGCTGCCTAAAGAGGACGTGACAGAACGTGCTCTACAATTTAATAATGTGGTCAACCATTTTATAAACGATCACCAATGTCCTACAGCGTCCCAAAAATTTTAATTGGAAAGAGGACGCCGATACACATCTCACATCAGATGTGAACTAAAAGCAATGTTTTTAATGTTGTGCCAGAAAAATAGCATTTTGTCATTTATATTGACTGTCGCATGACTTGAGATATGACAGACGGCAACATGACCCGAATGGCACCTGCTGACAGGAGAAGCGTTTCTGCACGTACATTCCAGACTATATTTAATCCTAAGTGTATACTGTTAAGTAATTAAATCTTTACTCGTATTCTAGGAAGCTGAACCTTCATGGGGTCAACAGATTGCAAGTAGCACTTATTCCTATTGCCCCCCCTCAGTATAAGCAGACTATGGTCTGATAACAGCTGGTGAGGATTTCACAAGAATAAGCCTAAAAGAACAGATATTTGAAGAGTCTTACCTTGTCTTAGTGTGGTCAGAAATAACTTTATGCAAGGAGAATAAAAAGGTTAATACCTTAGTGTTGGTGCAGTTTTTTTTTTGAAGGGGTATTTCAAATCCACAGAATATGTACAGGTTGCAAATAGAGAAGAACAAGTGGTGCTCACACTTTTGCGAACTCGCAAAGACTACAACTCTCAAAGGCAAAAAAAAAAAAAAAGTTATAACTTGCACCTATAACTCATATGGGATAGGGCAGCATAGGAAGCTGTGGCTGCACGACTACACTGCAGCAAAGAAAACTAAATATGGTCACGGTGGTTACCATAAATTACTACAACTGTGGCAATGGTTGGCAGAAACCCAAACCTGCTGGATTCTTGTGCAACCCCATTCACTATTAGGCTATGTTCACACGGCTTAATTGCGGGACGTAATTACGCCCCGCAATTACGCCGTGTGGACGGGGGCGGGGCGGGAGCGGGGAGTGAGCGGGGGCCCCGGCACTTCCGCCGGCCCAAATTGACTTGATTTGCCACGGCGCGTATACACCGCTAGTAATTCAAAATGTCAATTATCTCCCCCGCCCGCGGATTCCGGGCCTGGAGAGGAGACGTAATCCATAGTTCTCTATGAGAACTGTGAATTACCGTAATGAATGGGCCGTTTTCGGCCCGTAATTGGCGCACTTCGGCGCGTAATTACGGACCGAAATACGGCCCATTTTAAGCCGTGTGAACATGGCCTTATTAGTTGTGAGTTTAACAAAGTAGCATTGCAGTCCTATGTCCTGCAACCATAAGTATTCCTAACCTATTGGTATAATCAATGGACTAATCATAAAAAAGTAACAGTGGGTTAAAAAAAATTCATACCCCTTGAACTGTTACTCATCGTTAAATGCTACAGCCACAAACTTTCATATAATGCTCTAAAAAAAATGAAAGGGGAGCGGTGATTGGTTGCTATGGACAACAAAGAAAGTCTTGACCTAGACAGTTTTCATATATGAGGTCCTTTGTGTGGAGGAAAGCCAACACTGCACATCAGCCTGAACACACCATCTCCACCATGAAGCATGGTAGTAGCAACCAGTAGGTTGGGAAACTGGTCAGAGTTGATTGGAAAATGGATGGGGATAAATACAGGGCAGTCCTGGAGGAAAACCATTTAAGAGGCTGAAAAAAACTGGAGACTTGCGCCTAGTTTCACCTTCCATCAGGACAACAACCCTAAATATACAGACAAAGCTACAATGGAATGGCTTATATCGAAGCATATTCATGTGTTAAAATGGCCCAATCAAAGTCCAGACCTAAATCTCATTGAGAATCTCTGGCAGGACTTGGAATTTGCTGTTCACAAATGTCCGCCAACCAAACCGACTGAGCTAGAGCTATTTTACAAGAAAGAATGGGCAAAAACTCCAGCCTCTAGATGTACAAAGCTGGTAGAAACATCTCCCAACAGTCTGCAGCTGACATTGCAGATAAAGGTGGTCCTACAAAGTATTTGGGCTGAATACATATGCACACCACACTCTGCAGATTTTTCATTTTCAAAAATTTGTAAAAGCACGTATCATTTTCTTTACACAAATACTTGCTACTGTGTGTTGCTCCATCACATAATATATCAATAAAATACATTTAAGTTTGTGGCTGTGACATTTGAAAATGAGGAACAGTTAAAGGAATATGAATACTTTTGCAACCTACTGTATATCCAATATGGACACCATTAATGCTCCATGTTGGCATCAAAAAGCTTTTACATACACAAATCTGCCTTTTTATGCAATAATACTTTCTCTGTTCCTATATCACTGTATACAGGCAGTCCCTGACTTACAACGTTCCGACTTACACCTGTCTCCTAGTTACAAACGGAGACTTATGAGGAATTCTGGCACTTGTAGTTCCATGTTTCACAGCAGATAGTAGCTGTGGAACGACAAGTTGCAGCATGCCACATGAGGTGAAATCTTCTTAACAGTGGCACAGACAAAAAATAAATAAAAAAAAAAAAAAATGTAAAAACCATTCCCTGCACTATCCAAAACTAAAAAAAAAAACTTTTTGTGCTGGAGATACATTTAATAAATATACCTGTTCCAACTTACATACTAATTCAATTTATGAACAAACCTACAGTCCCTATCCCGTTCGTAACCCAGGGACTGCCTGTATTTGCAAGTCGTATTTCAAATAAGTGGGGGAGCCATTAAGGAAGTGGCATTAAATTTTTTTCTACTAACTAAACAAAAGATGAATATATATATGAATATTTTTGAAGCTTCTATAAATCACTATATGTTTTCTGCCTTAGGCTGAGGTTTAGGAATTTACAAAGTGTTTTTGTAATGCTTTCATGATACCTTAAATCACTGATACTGGTCATTCTTTGCTGTTGTTGTCAAACTACTATTAACACTTTCACTCCCCATTTGAAGTTTATACTTTGTCCTTGGCTGTTTACATTTTGTCTTACTTTGTCCACACTGAAAAAAGGTTTTCAAAATTACATATGTAAATGCTTATTACAGTGATATTGAACTTTCTAAAGGCCATTTTTTATCACACTACACTTCCTTATAAGTGTGTACCCCTGGAGTTTTAGTAAGCACCTAGAGTACTGCTCCATCAACCAAACAATGCAATGAATATATGCACTCTCAATTCCTCCAAGAGAATGCAATTACTATATGCACTCTCCAGTCCTTCCTGACAATGCAATGACTATATGTACTATCCAGTTTCCCCAGACAATGCAATGCCTATATGCACTATCCAGTCCTCACAGAAAATGCAATGACTTGCACTCTCAAGTGCTCTCAGACAATGCAATGAGTATATGCACCCTCCAGTCTTACCATCGCCTATGAAATGACTATATGTTAAAGTGTTTGTTGCATTTGATACTGGTCAAAAAGGCCAAAAATATCTCATTCTAATCAGCTATTATTTAATCAGGTAGTTGCATACAGAAAATCTTGGTCTGAACGCTACAGCACATGACTTTGGAGCTATAATCATTTGAAAGACACAGCCATATATTTGGCTATTGAAAAATATGGAAAAGGTTAATAGCATATATCTGTATCATGAAAACTGAATGCCGCTTTAATATCTAAATCATGACGCGCTGTATGCTAGACCTGCCTAGTCTGTATAATGGGATCCCGATCTCTGATTTCAGCAGTATTACAGCTTGTAAAACCCATTATCTTTTGAAAACTGGCAAATCTAATGTAGATGTACTATGCTTACTATGTGGGGAGTAAGCACACTTGGGTTTCCCTTTCCCAAATAGGCAAAGCGCCCTGCCCCTTTTTATAGCCCCAAAGGTTGCCCCCATCCCTCGGGTGAAAAAATCACTTCCCCAACAACGCCCCCGGGAGGCGCTAAAGGGCCCTTTAAAAAAAAGGAAATAAATAAAATAAACGGGTTTCTTGCTCAAAAACCCCTTCCTGCTAAAATTAATTCTCCCGTTTTTGTGCCCATTTATTTGGGGAAGGGAAACCACACAAAATCTCTGCTAAAAATGTAATATGCTGGACTAATAAAAGCTTTTCATGTTCTAATTACGGGTTTTTCATTACACACCAAGTTTTAAATCCCCATAATTAAGGTCAGGTATCTAGCTTTTAAATCATCGGAATTAAATGCATATGCTTTCCCCCTTAATTGTTCCCCCTGATATTTTACCTAATACATTAACCCCTTTTTCTGAATGTAAACATGCTGCAAAAAACCCGGTATGCAAAATGGAAAAGATATTATTTAAAGGGTAACCCCAAAATTAAAAAAACCCCTATTGAGAAAACAGGGGGAATTTTTAAAAACCCGGGCATATACAGAAGTGTATATTGGGATCAGCCCCTTCTCTGCACCGCTTATAAAACTCTGCATTTTCCCCCCATATCTGTTTTAAACTAAGTTGTAAATCAGCAAATGTGCAAGAAATCACATTGTTACTGTAACAGCTACCTAAAAGTAATAGGTTGTGTTGTTCACATTACATTTATTTGCCTCCTTTTAAATGTATTCCTCAGGAGAAGCTCCCACACTAATCTTCTGAAAGACACCACTGCTATTTGGAAATACTATTGCTATGAAAGGGATTTAAGATCTGAAACCCCAAAGTCTTAAAATGGGTTTGGTTTTGTTTTCCAAAGAAACCCATCTCCCATAAGTTCGGAAAAAAGGTTTTCAAAAAATTGCCCAAAGGGGTTTAACAACGTCCCCCAGCTTTTTTCCCTTTAAAGCATTTGGGGAAAAAGCTTTCTCCAGGTAACCAATAAAACAAACCCACTGCCCATGTGATTTAAAAGAAAAGGTCACCCAAAACCGGACCCCCTTTTTCCTTTGCTTTTCCCGGTCCGTTTTGATGCTCCCCATCCCAATGTAAGCCTCTTTGGGGGTTTGGGACGGGGGTCAACCCCCGCACTCAAACCCCAATTTGGGGGTTATGAACCCCCATAGAAAAATGCGGCAAACCCCATGTTTTTCCCAAACATCTCCCCAAACTATCATACCCACCCTTAAAATTTTTTTAAAACAATTTTTGCTTTTAATACCCCTTTTTTGGGGAATTTGGGGCTTCTTTTGTTTACCCATGAGCACAAAACCCCGACTTAGGCACCCTTCCCCTTTGTCATTTCACGGGTTTTCCCCCTTCCTTGAACCACTTTTGATAGGTGCTAACCCATACCAGGGCTACACCAAAAGTCCGGCTGTTTTGGGAAATTATTTTAGGGGGTTTAAAATTTGAGGGGAAATTGCGGGTAAAAAAGTTTTTTTTAAACCCTAATGTTTTCCCTTTTAAAAATTTCAAAAACCCCAACTGTTCTGATGCTTAATATATCCCACCCCTTGACAGGCACCATTGTACCAAGATCATCAATGTTAGTTGATATACTTCCCCCAGTATTTAAATGTATGACGGGTTGCTGTGTGAAAATATATAGGGTTGGGTTCCAAAATTTTTTTTCTTGTTCAGTCCCCACTTCCCCATTTGTGTTTTTTGGGTGGAACCCAGTAAAATTTAACAATAAATCAAAACCAAAAAAACTTAAAAAGAAAGTGATAAAAACCCCAAACACCTTTTTTCGAAAGCCCTTGCAAAAAGGGGAACCCAAAGTAAGAAAGGGACCTGGGGGTGAGGGGGCTTTGGCTACTGGAAAAAAGCGAATAAAAAGACATTTAACCTCTTGAAATATGGGTTCCTGATCTATCCCCCCATACTGTTTTCTGGGGGGGCCCGGGCCTGGTACTGAGTTAACGTAGTGTTACATGCTCTTGCGCAGATAAGCCTCGTTTTGCCCACTGCGTTGTCTCCCACGACCACACACTTGTTTTGGTTTCTCAACATTTGGGTTTTTGGGGTTAATCCATATAAAGAAACCATTTTTACCCCTTTAAAAAAACCGCCCAAGGGTATGATGAAAAAAGGATTGGGTAATCCGTTTCAAAACTTTTGGAAAAAATTACTCTGAAACTGAAGAGAAGTCTTTTTCTTCCTTTTTACTTTAACCCCCTAAGCTGCCCTGTGCTCAAAAGGTCAAAGTGACAGGGAAACCCCTGGATACTTTCGTGACATCACCTGTTTGCTCCAAACATCGAGTCGGTTAGTTTTACCGGGAAATTTTGGCCTATCTTCTTTTTTAAAACCCCTGTATTTGAAGGGATTACAGTTTTGGGGTTGTTCCATCTTTTGACAAAAAAAAAGGAAGTTTAATTTCAACCCAGCAAGATTTAAATTTTTAAATAAACTTCATCAAGTCAATAGCTTTTCTTTAGCAGTGATCAAGATCCCTTTTTTGGGGAAAAGGGGGAATCACTTCTCAAAAAAACATTTAGGAACACAAAATTACATTTTTTCCCCAATGAAAAAATGGGGAAACCCTTTTTTTAAATGGCCCATCTACAAGACCAAACTTGAAGGAACTTTACAATATACAATAGTAAATACCATATAAATAACCAAAAGGACATAAATGCACAGTTCTATTTTTAAAAAAGCCCGGGGGACCATTCCAAATACACAGCATTAGAAACCCAAGCTTGTTTATCCCCAAATATCACTTAAAACCCCAAAACACAGAAAAAAAATAAAAATTATTTATAAATCATTTTAAAATTATATTTTAATATTATATATACCCACACACACCCAACCACCCAAAACCCACACCCCCAAACACACTCGTTTTCTTACTTTTAATTTTTGCTCCTAAAAACAGTTTTTGACTTATTCTTAGGGGATTTTTTTTTTCCCCATGAACAAAAATTTTCACATTTTTTTGGGTTGGGAACAAAACATCAAATATGTATTAATTTATTGAAATGTTTCGCACAAATATCACCCAACACCAAACTCGGAATTCCCTTCCCCAAAAAATACACAAAGTTTTTTGGGGGGATTTTTTTTTTTTTGGGGAAAAAAGGGTATATATATATATAAAAATTATATATATATATATAAATTAAAATAATATTTTTAAATATAAAAATTATATTTTTCTATATATATATTTTATAATATTTTAAAATATATATATATAGCGCCCCCCCTTTCTCTGTACACCCCAATTTTTTGGGGCTTCTACTGCAGTGCAGTAATTATATCTGTTAATTTTCTAAAATACACCCATGGGAAAATTAATTTAAATTAAAACCACTTCAGCGTCTTTGCTTTCTAGTCCACGCATCTATTCTCAGAGCTTGTTAACCAGCACCAAGAGAAATTATGCTAAATGTTACAATGCCTTATGAGAGGAGATCTTTGCTTGCTTTCTAGAAAACATGATCTGTAGTTAATTTTCCGGAAACACTGTACTTATTAGCATGCAGAGTTAAAATAACAATACGAGGGAATGATAACATGAAAGAAAACGATCACTAAAAAATCCCCAAAAGCTAAAAAAAGGGGATGCACTCCCTTTGGGAAATAACCCAAAGGGCCCCCTTTTTATTTTAAAAAAACAAAATGATTTTTTTTAAAGGGCTATTTTCCAAATAAAAACCCCCAATCTATATACCCTGTAAGTGCATATGGGCATCAAAGAAGGTGAGGGGGGTGATCAAGAGCCTCTATATAAAGAATAAAAACCCGGGTTATGTAAGATTTGGTTTTTCCCAGCTCTTTTCTCATCCATACATTTAAATTCTTCCCATGCTAGGGACTAAGGGTCCTAGAAATTTCAAAACACCCAAGCGTTTTTTTTGCCTTGGAACCATCTAAATTTGGAACCCTTTCCCCCATTTTTTTTGGGTTTGTACAAAAAAACGTCATTAATTTTAAAATTTTTTTTTAAATTTTGGGGGGGAAACGCTGTATAAAGTTTCTTTTGGGAATTCGCTATTTCACCCATAAAATTACAGGGGTAAACCCAATTTTTTAACATATGGCTAGCATGCAATGCTCCGTTACATGGGGTTTTATCTGGCGGGCCCCAAAAAAAATAAAGGGCCAATGGGTTTTGGGAGATAACCCCTTTAAAACCAGAGGGCAAACCGCCCAAACAAATAATCTTCTAAAAAGGGCAGGAGATTTGTAACGGGCAGCATTCAAAAGGTTTTAAGTAATTTTGAAAAAACCTTATAAAGTTTATTTAGCGGGAAATTGATTTAAAAAATTTTCCCCAAATTGTTTCTGAAGTCCTTTTAATTTCCCAGTTTCTGAGGAAAAAAATTAAATACTTTGACAGCAGTAGCTTTCCAATAGCGGGGATGCCCAAAGAAAAGTTTTAGCAACTTTTCCCTAATATTTTTAAAGAAATTTGTTATCTTTTATCTAATCTAAAATTTTAAAGGGGAAAATTTGTCCCCCCAAAATTTACCCCCCCTTTCCCAATTCCCCCCTTCGGGCCCCACAAAGCCCCTGATGTTTGAAATTTAAAATTTAATTTTTTTCCCAATACTGCTCACCAATACTGATTATCATGTACTTTTATGAATTTATTAAAATATGACAGTTGTTGACCTGGAAAATAGTTGTTTATGGTTCTGGAGTGATTTTTAAAGGGGAAAAACTTAAATTGTTAAAATCTAAGAAAACCAAAAGGGATTTCCCTATAAATAGAAGCAAGAAATAAGATAGGTCATTTTACAAGCAATTTTGAGACTTCGGACTTCCAAGTCTGAAACCCATAGGGCTGAAAATAAAAAGTTTCAAGGGAGAAAAAAAGCAAAAAAGGGGGACATGTGGCCGTTCCGGCCTTTTCTGTTTTAGTAAAACTTTTTTTTCCCAAACCAAAAAAACAATTCTGGGCAAAAATCTCTTATAATTTTGTGTTTCTCTTTTCCTTGGGTTTTTACTTCTTTTTAAAAATTTAAAAAGGTTGTCCCCACTACAAAGGGTTTCATTTTTTTGTTAAAGATCTTGCAAAAAAGTTTACTTTTTCCTATGTTTTCCATTAACAGTGTTTCCCAAACCCATTTTGGGTTCCCCCTCTTTTTATGGGCTGCCTCAGCTCCTCAAGTCGCTATTGCTACAGACCTGTTTAAACTTTTTATTATAGGGGTGCCAGTACGGGCGCTTAGCTACAGAACCCGGGGTTTCTTTCTGCCGCTTCTAGTACCATAAACATCCCACTGAATTTTAAAAGAAACCAAGAAAACAGGATGATGGGAGATTTAATCAATGTAGAAAGGGCAATCCCTTTAAATTCTTTAAATTTTTCACTGGGTTTATGCAATTTCTGGGGAGGGAGGGTGTCCCTACACAGACTGACATTGTCCGATTAGTGCTGACAGAGTCAGTGTGGGCAGGGACAAACCCCGGGAATGGTAACACCCATCTGACCAATTAAGTAATACATATGTAGACGGAAAAAACAAGGGCCCGCACAACTCATTTTTTGGAAATGCTCCAGAATTGTTTTTTTTTTACCCCCCCCCAAAAAATTTTACTAACCCCCCCCAAAACCCCCCCCCCCAAAATCAAAAACCCCCCAAAAGTTTTTTTCCAAAATTTTTTATCCCCAAATTTTTTAAAAAATTTGTTTACTTTTTCAAAAAGTCCATTTCTTAGTTTGGCAAAATTTGATTTTATTTTCCCCCCCCTTTCATTAAACGTACCACTACCACCCCTTTTAAAAACAAAAAAGAAAGGGGTTCGGCCCCCCTTTGTGACCCCAAAACCACGCAAACATTTTAACCCCCCCCCTTTTTAAATTTTGAGGGAAAAAATGACCCCCAAATTTCTTTCTGTAAAGGAAAATGGGCCCCCCGGGTCCCTGTAAATTTCCCTTGAAAAAAAAATTTTAATTTTTGGGAGGGGTTTTAAAAATTATTAACTAAAACCCCCCTTTTCCCCCCTTTCCCTTCATTAATTTAAATTTTAAAATTTGGGCCCCCTTTTTTGTTTCCCGGCTTCCCCCCCCCCCTTTAAAAAGGAAAAAACCCCCCCTTTTTAAAAAAAGTCCCAATTAAAAAGAAAAACCAAAACCTGAAAAGGCTCCCCCCAAAAATTGGGTTTGCAAATTGTTTAAAAAAATCCCCCTCTCTTTCAGGCCAAACCCCCCTGAGTGGGGTTTTAAACCCCCTGTGTTAACCAAAACCCTGGTTCCTTTTTTTGGAAAAAATTGTTATAATAAAATTCAAAAGCGACTTTAAAAAAAACTTTCTTTTTCTTTTGATAAGAGGCAAAAACCCCAAAAACCCCCCATTTTTCCTGCAGGGAAATTTTTGGAAACCCAAAACCCCTTTTTTTTAAAACCCAAAAGCCCTTGGCTACCGACCTACTCCCCCCTAGTTATACAAATTTTAAAAAGGGGGGGTTTTTTATTTTTGGGGAGGAAACAAAAGGCCCGGTAAAAAATTAAACCTGTAGGTCAAAAAAATTTTCTCACTTCAAAACCCCAAAATCACCCCCCAACCCCTAAAAACCCCCGACACTCCAGAAAAAACCCCCCCCCAACCAAGTGGAGAAAAAAAACCCTTAAATGCCCAAGATCAAGGCCCAAAACCCTTAAGTTTTTTTTTCTCTCTTTACACATAAAAAAAACCTACAACAAAAAACTTAAAAATTTTGGTGGCGTCACTTTAAATTATAAAAAAATCCCAAATTTTAAAATTTTGCAAAAACATTAAAAAACCCCTAAAAGAAAGGGCACAATTCCCAGGCCAAATTTTAAAAATTTTAAACCTCCCCAGGCCGGCTGCCTTTAAAAAAGGGTTTGTTTTTCCCTTCAAAAAAAAATTGGAAAAAATAAAAAAGGGAAAGAAAGCTGTTTCAATGGGGGGGGTTTGGGGGGGGGAAGGAGGTTTTATTTGCTTTGGAAAAATTTTGAAGGGGGGGGGGAGGTTTTAATTAATGTGGAATTTAATGGAGAGAGTTAATAAATTTTTTATTTGTAATTTTTTTGTAGGGTTGGGAAATAAAATTATTTTTTGGAAATTTTTTTAAGTTTTATTAAACATAAAGGTTTCATAACATTTTCACTAACCATGTTTTGAGAAGGAAAATGATAACCCTAATGAAACCATTTTTACCCTTTGTAGCTTGAATTTTTTCCTTGTTTTCCCCTTTGGGGTTAGGCAGTTCATTTTAAAAAAAATTTTCCCCTTTAAAGCCCGGGGCTTGTTTAGTGCCTTAAAAGGGTTTTCTACTCAAAAGAAAAGAAGGTTTGTAATAAACTTTTAAAAAAAATTTTTAAAAAAAGTTTTTTTGACCACTTCCCGGGTTAAATTTTGTTCCCCTCATTAAAAAAATCATCAGTTGGGCTACACAATTTTACTGATGGGGGAAAGCAAAAAGCTGATGGCTAAAGAAAACACCACTGCAAACCTTTAACACAGTGATAGGGGCAACATATGGGAAAAATAGAAAAGGGCCCTTTTTAAAATTTCAAATGTCCTTCATATGAAAAAAGGGCCCTACTGATATGGTGCAAGATAGGAATGGGTAATGGGCAGGGAAACCCCAAACCCCTTTTGGGTGTATGGGGGAATTAAATTGGGTGATATCAGGCCCCTTTTTATGGGCAATATTTAAAAAAAAATGTGATTGGGACCTTAACCACATTAATGAAAAAGACCCGGCCTGCAATTTTTTTTTTTAAAAATTACGACCTGTTTTAGTTTTATTCAAATAAAACTCCTGGGGAAAAAAAATAGGAAACCCGCAGCACCCAATGTAGTGTTCCTCAAATTTTCATCCCAACTCCCCTTTAAAAATTTTAATTGATGGGGGTTTAAAACCAAACCCAATCTCATCGGCCGCAGCTTTTTTTTGGGGGTTTTCTCCCTCTTCAGTGCACAGCAGCATACTGGTTGACTAGGTAACAGGTTCTAGACATAGCTCACAATTGGAAATGTTCCTCATTAAGGAAAAGGGAAACAGTAGGTGAGGTGTAAAGGGACTTTTACCTGTGGGACCCAACGAAAATTTTAAATAATATATTTATATTAATAAAAATAGAAAATATTAATATAATAATATTAAAATATAAATCAATTAAAAAAAATAGATAAATTTTTATATAACTTATATATTTTTATATTATTAATATCTTAATATATATATATATTATATATTACTATATTGATATATATATTAAACTAATTTTTAAAATATATATATATATATTATAATATATATATATAAATTATATTTATTATATATATATATTTTAAATTATAAAATTTTATATTTTAAAATTATAAATTCAAAAAAGCGCAAAAGATTTAAAGGGGCTGGGGGGCTCTGCACACCATGTGAGTCTCCACACACCTACATGGTTCCTCTCCTAAAATTTGGGAAATTTAAAATCTTTTGCCCCCCCTTTAAGGCTTTTTAAAATTTTAAAATACTAGTATAAAGACTAATTCATTAATTTTAAAATATATCCAAATGTATTCTTAAAATTTAAAATTAAAAAATTTCCTTTCCACCTTACATTCAAAACTTTAACATCCATTTTCACAAAATTTTAGTCAGCCAAAAAAGGTTTCCCCAGGTAATTTCCAGTTAAGAAACTGTGGGATGCCCAAACCCCGAGGTACTCATTTTCGTTAAAAAAGGGAAAAGAAGTAAAAAAGAACACCCCCCCCCTGGTTTGTAATGTAAAAGAACACACACAAACCTAAGAAAAAATAGCTTTAAAATTTAAAAATGTGGACCAAAAAAGTACATGGGGCCCTAGCAAATATGTCGAAAGGATTCCCAACTAAGAGGGAACCCCTTTACTTCCCTAAACCAAGGGAACCCAAAAAATAGTCCAAATTTCTTTTCTAGTGGAAATGAAGGGGTTTGGAATGGTAAAATCTATAAGTCATGCCCCCTTTTTCTAAAAATCACAGGGTACTAAAACAATAAGTACATGAAACACAACTATAAAAACAGTTCACCATCATATATGGGCACTATTTCAGAATTGGGAAAACCATGAAATTTAAAACCCAAAATTTTGTCCCCTTTCCATTTCATAAAAATACCTATTTGGGGGACATAATTTTGGGAAAATGCTTAAGTGGGCATAGCAGGGGAAAACCACATGTCCGCCCCCGATACCTGTCTTTATGTTTTGGGGTCCCCAAGAAAGTCAAAAAAACCCAAAAGATTTTAAACTGGTCCCATAGAAACCATTATATAGCCCCTTTTGTGTCCGAACAAAGTCACACTGGCTCCCTAAAAAGGGTAAAAGGGTTTTCCCCCCACAGCCCCCGAAATAAATATTGTTTCTATAAATACGCTAAAAAAAGTTTTAATGTGTCAATATATTTTATGTCCTCAAAAATTGTATTGGATTTTAATCCCCTTGTAAAAAAACTGGGATCTTTTTAAAAGGGGGTTTTGTTTAAAAAAAAATCCCCCTTTAAAAAAATCTTTGACAGATCAAAGACAACCCTTGAAATTTTCCCCAAAACCCCCACCCGATTTCCAGAAAGGGAAAAAGGGTTTTAAAAATTTTTTACTTTTTCTTGGGGATTTCCGTCATTGAGATCTTGGGCATAAAAAAAGTTTATTTTTTGGGACAATTTTAAAAAAAAGATCACAGCTCCCAAAAATATACCTTTTAACACATTTAAAAAAAAAACCTTTTAAACCCTTTTTTTCCCCCAGGTTTGTCACGGAAAAAAATAGTTTTTTTTCTAATAAAAAGCATCATATTTTACACTGGTTTAAAGGGGAAAAGCAACAGGGGGGCCCCTATTGGACCCGGGAAAAAAACATAATTCCTGGCCCGTCTAACAAAACCCCAAAATATTTTAGGGGATGTTCACCGGCCCTAATTGCAGAAAGTAGGGGGGTTTTTTGGGGGGAGTAAATCCTGAAAACAGGGGGGCGGCGGAGGGCGGAACCCCCGGCCCCCCTTGGGCATGCATTTCTCGGGGGCGGATTGACCCAAATTTACGTCAATTTTTTCTCCCCGAGGGGTACAATACGTCGTAAATTTTATGTGGGGGGGACGAGGGGGAAAACCATATTCTTATGAGAGCTATGGATTTTGTGATTGCGGGGCACATTTCCCCCGAAATTTATCACAATACCGGCAAAATTTCCGCCGAATTTTCCCCCCTTGAAGTTTCCCTTAGGAAACCCATAGCTCTTTTTTTTTGATTGGGAAAAAAAAAGACAGAACATTTTTACCCACTTTAACATGGGGGAATTTTTTTGTTTCAGCCCGCTAAAAAAATTAATTAGGCCTTTCTTAACCATATCCGGGATTTAAAAATTCCACCCAAAAAAAAAAGGGGGCCAAATTTAAAACCCCCGAAGATTTTTTAAATTGGTTTGTCTAAAATTTGGACCTTTTTTCAATTTTGGTGGACTGAAGTGCTCCCTAAAAAAGATACATTTTTAATCGAATGGTTTTGGGGGAAAATTTACAGGGCAAAAAAACCAAAAATTTTGGGCTTGGGAAACCATATAGGAACCAACCACGTCCCTCCGGTGACTTTACCTCCCGTGACAAATCCAGACAATTTCAGGGGGTGCCCGCTATCTTGTTTGGCAAAGGAAAAATACCTGAGTACAAAAGGGGCAGCCTCGTTCTTTAGCTTTAAATTATTTAAAAAAATATTTTAAAATTTTAAATCTCATGCCTTTTGAAAACTTCCAAAACTGAAAAGGGTTTTTGAAAATCGGGGTTTCCCTTTTTTCAGGGGATATTATTTTGGAAATAAAAAAATACTAAATTGGGGCACCCTGCTGGGAAAGAAAAAAATTGACCCACGGCATATTAACTAAGTACACGATCCCTGTACACCATAGTGATGAATGAAAAAAACTTTGGGTTTTTCAATTTGGAAGAACAAACTTAAAATAATGAAAATTTTTTATAGTCACTTTACCACTTTGTTCTTCTATAAAATTTTTGAATATTTCTTTGTAAAATGTTTCCCCAAAATTTAAACAGTGCCCTTTCCTTAATATTTGCTCCTAAAGACGAGCTAAGACTTATTTTTAGGGGATGTTTCTTTTTTCTATGAACAATAATTCACATTTATTGTTGAACAAAACATCAACATGTATTAATATACTATAGTGATTTCATCACAAACATCAGGAGAAGCAGCCAAACTCTGAATTGCATAACTAAAAATGCACTAGGTCTTATTTTCGGCGAAACAGGGTAACAGTGATGATTTATTGTTTCTATTACATCCTAAATAGCTTTAAGTCTGTGTATCAATTAAAAAAGGTATGTGTGTAAAGGTGGATATGATCATATCCCCTGACAAAGATTGACTCTCTTTTTAAACAATCATATGGCAGGTTTCTGCTCCTCAAGCCCCCTCATTTCTTCCTAAAGAACGGTTGTCACAGCAACACACAACACACTCCATAGACACAACACAGCCCAAGACTCTGAATAAAACAAGTGGTGCCATGCAGTGTACACAATGACAATTTGTGGCCCCATCACCCAAACACACTCATGCAATTTATATCCCATTCACAAAGCAGGCAGCAGCCCTGTCAGGGTTAAATGCCACATTATAGCGTCCACTCGGGGAAAAAAAAAAGACACAAAGCCTCATTACATCCGCCTTGATCTGCTGTATTTCCTGGATGAACTGATCATGCCTCTCCCTCTCTTGTGTTACCGTTATTTCAACCTGTCCCACATCAAAAGACTATGCCTGATCACAAGGCAAAGGAATCCGAGCAGCACATACCTGCGCGTGTGCACAGCTCAGATCTACATGTATGTGTATCGTCATGCAACATCATATTCTCTAGGAGGCATACAGAGCTATTCACTATAGATTGGCTGGCTAGTATTAAAGGGAAGATCTCTCCCTGAACTGGCACAACACTGGCATCATGGGCTCCGAATTGACTCAAGAAACATCTGCATGGAGTTTGCATGCTCTCTCTGTGCTGGTTATGGCTTCCTCACACACTTCTTGGATTAATTGGCTTCCGAAGAAATTGACTCTGATATAGTGCAATGAAATGGGGCTTCACTGGGGGCATGATCCAATAGAAGTCCATTTGATTAACAATACCGTAGAATATGTCAGAGCTATAGAAATAAGGGAAAAATAGACATATTCTATCTACATACACACACACGTTGGTGGATGGATAATGTATGTATACACACATATATATATGCACACACACATATTATATATGCATAGTATATAAATACACAAATATGAGTGTACTTGTGCAGTACATTCAGCTGTATATATATATATATATATATATACATACATGCACACACAAGCATATATATATATATATATATAAAAACACACATACATGGTGGATTATATATATATATATATATTTTATAGTGAGTGTATATGTGCAGTACATTCAGCTGTACATACATACATGCACATCCATGTATGTAAACACTCATCCGCTATGTAGATAGTATACAGACCTGGTGTGTTCTCCTCCCTGGATCACTGCTTATCTCCGAGCCTCCAGCCCGCTATTGTTCTCCAGAGCACGCTTGCAAGGATGGAGGTGCCAGGCTAGGACTAGGCACAAGTTTGCAGAGCACCATAGCTCGCTTTCATTGTCTTCTTCCTTTGCAATGACATTCCCTACCCCTATCCATCTTAAGGGGCGATCTTTACCCTTTTTAGCATCTCCACCCCTTTTCTTTCTATCTCCACCCTCCCACAGACACTTTAGGAAAAAAAAAAAAAAGCTGTGAATCGAGAAGCGCAGGGCTGTCTATTGCGAGCCGACCTCCAGCTGCAGCAGCTTCGCTCCGTGACGTCAGCGCCTTCCCGTTCTATTTATATCCGCCCGATTGGATTTCATTCATGAAAAACAACGAGCGCTCTAAGCAGCCGAGCGCGCTCCCGACTCCCCAGGGCTATTGTCTGCGCTCTACGTGCAGATACTGTGCGCTGCTCTGAGCCTCCGGGCACAATAACAAGGGCTGCCATTAGGGGGGGTAGAACCACTACTCCCGTATGGGGCCCGGCCAGAATGTGAATCAAGGGGGGGCCCGCCGTTGCCAGCAGGTACTGCCCCCTTGCTCCACAGTAATGGTACAGAGATTAGACCGCAGGTCTGCTCTCTGTACCATATCAAGCAATGTGCTGTTAGGGGGGGCCACGCTGTAAGTAAAGTTGAACACAATAGGTTTACATTCCATAGATTGAGTCTCCTTACTTCTGCATCAGCTTCTGCAGGGACAGAGCAGTCACCCCCCTCCTCCCTCTGCCTGCAGGGTGACGTCATCTAATGTAATCTGTGAGTCCCGCCCTGTGGGCGGGGCATCACTGATCTGCCGGCAGCCAGAGGGAGGAGGGGGGCGACTGCTCTGTCCCTGCAGAAGCTGATGCAGAAGTAAGGAGACTCAATCTATGGAATGTAAACCTATTGTGTTCAACTTACAGCGCGGGCCCTTGTTTTTATGGCAGGCCACTTACAAGTCCTGTGGGGCCCCACTGAAGGCCCCAGGGATACGGGGCCCCCACTGAAGGCCCCAGGGATACGGGGCCCCACTGAAGGCCCCAGGGATACGGGGGCCCCACTGAAGGCCCCAGGGATACGGGGGCCCCACTGAAGGCCCCAGGGATACGGGGGCCCAACTGAAGGCCCCAGGGATACGGGGCCCCCACTGAAGGCCCCAGGGATACGGGGGCCCAACTGAAGGTCCCTGGGATTTGGCGGGCCCCCGCAAGGTCTCAGGGATATGGGGGCCCCAATCAAGGTCCCTGGGATTTGGCGGGCCCCAATCAAGGTCCCTGGGATTTGGCGGGCCCCAATCAAGGTCCCTGGAATTTGGCAGGCCCCTGCAAGGCCCCAGGGATATGGGGGCCCCAATCAAGGTCCCTGGGATTTGTGGGGCCTCAATCAAGGTCCCTGGGATTTGACAGGCCCCCGCAAGGCCCCAGGGATATGGGGGCCCCAATCAAGGTCCCTGGGAATTGTGGGGCCCTCCAAATCCCAGGGGCCTTGATTGGGGGCCCCCAAATCCCAGGGGCCTTGAGCGGGGTCCCACAAATCCCAAGGACCTTACTGGACCTGTGGGGCCCCACACGGCTGAGGGAGAGGAGGCCCTTGAATGAGCCCCACACAGCAGGGGGAGGTGGGGAAACTTGAGTGGGGCTCCACTCAAGTTTCCTACATTTGGGGCCCCACTCAAGTTCCCCCTCTACCAACAGGGGGCCTATTACCTGGCTACCTACCTCAGAGGCACCCTATAAAACTAACGACCAGTGAACCAAAGGGGTAATTATTACTATTTGGGGCACTATGGAGGGGAGTTTGTACATAAGGGGTGGGTACCGGTGGGATTATGATAAAGTGAGGAGTCTCAGGTGTTTGTGTTGTAAATTCTGCAGGGACGAGTCATGGCCGGGAGAAGTCCTCATGGTGGTCTGGACCACATGGAGAAGAAAAGGGAATGTGAACAACTTATCAGATGTCACCTGTGAGACACTAAATGTAACTGCACTGTAATCACTTATATCTGCCACTATGGGCCACATGTATGAAAACTGTCTAGATGTAGGACTTTCTTTGTTGCCCATAGCAACCAATCAGAGCTCCCCTGTCATTTTTATAGTGCTCTGAAAAAATAACGCTGATTGGTTGCTATGGGCAACAAAGTGAGATTTAGACCTAGACAGTTTTCATGCATTTCCCCCTATATGGTAACAGTATGGTGATTATATAGGTGTTATTGTAATGGATTATATTCAGTAATAGTATTGTGGCATTATTCTGCATCTTTATAGTGGAGATATGTGGTGATGATGATGTTGTGGGATTACTTTGTCTTTGTATATTGTTGTTGTTAATGGTAATATCGGCCTTAGTAAACTGGTTTAGTCAGTAACATTATAGTGGTATTAGCCACCTTACATAGTGATATATGGCGGTATTAATTGGCCTTTTGTCTGGTTATATTGGTCTTGGTATGCTGGTTTGGTCAGTATATAGTGTAGTATTTGCTGGCCCTTGTATATGTACTGACCCACACAATACAAAGACAATGGCGCAATTGCATCTTTTTTTTTTTCTGGGGTGGGGTTGCAGGACGTGGTTGGTGGGGGCGGGGCAATGGGGTTGACAGGAGGCGGGGTTGATAGGGGCGGGATTAACAGGGGGGCCCAGGCGCTTTATCTGTAGGGGGCCCTGAAATTTCTGATGGCGGCCCTGACAATAACAACTTGTGTACAGTAGGGACCGCAAGGCCGCAGGCAGCTGTTGTCACTTAAATTGGATGACGTCAATGTCATGACAGCCTAGACAGAGCAGCACACATAGTTCAAGTCATTCCACCTCCTACTGCCCCGAGGAGGGGAGATGGCAATAACAGTGGACGAGCTGCACAGCAGCCACAGACTCTTCAGCACAAGTCTTAACACAGTGGATGTCGTGTTACCTCACACATGACCTAAATAGGTCGATTGACCTAATATATCAATTGATAATGCGTCATATTGTCTCCAGCTCAGCAGTTTAGTACAAAAATGTCTACTAGACCTGAAGCTTAAAGTATTACAGCCACATTCCATCATATGTGAAGAGACGCACATGTCTAGTTTGCCGCCCTCCGGCTAAAGTTCCCACAAATGGATGGAACATAGAGTAACTTTTTTGCATTTTTCAAGAATTGATTGTTTCTTCTCAAATATGAACATGAAGGCCCTCTTCACACTTGTGCCTGAGGTTCTGTTCGGAAACTCCATCCCACGTTTCATTAGAATTAACAGGGTCCATTCTAAAATGGGATAGTTTCCAAATGGAACCTCCGAGGCCAGAACTGTCTTAACAGCTGGCCCCCGGGCATAACACTGCAGTGGGCCCTGAATAACTTGACATCACACTAGACCATGCCTCTAGCCAAGCACACTCATACTATCACACCATTTATGTCTGGGCCCACCAGCCTGCAGTCTACAAGACTAATTGGCAGAGCAGGAAGCCCTTGGCTCCCTTTTCCACCAAGGTTTTTAACTGTTTGCACATCCTAAAATCACACAAACAGTTAAATAAGCAAAGCCAACCAAGGGATCCAGGGTATATTTTTTGTATTTCTCGGACATACATATACCACCAGAGGCCCCTATACTGGTGGGGCCCCCGGGCAACTGGAAAAGATGGCCCTGTACGAGGCAGATATTAATTGGGCTTCATAATACGAAAGATATATTGATAACTGTTATAAAGTCCAATAAATCACCACACCTCGAAGTGCCATTATGTACCTGGAGGACTTGCTAGAAGTTTCAGACAGTTGTCCTCAAACCACATCGTGACTGGCCCACATTTGAGGTGAATCACCCATTGTGCCACCTCAATGCACCATGATGTACTTACTAGAAGTTTCAGACAGTCGTCCTCAAACCACATTGTGACTGGCCCACATATGAGGTGAATCCCCCATTGCGTTGCCTCAATGCGCCATTATGTACTCGCTAGAAGTTTCAGACAGTCGTCCTCAAACCACATTGTGACTGGCCCACATATGAGGTGAATCCCCCATTGCGTTGCCTCAATGCGCCATTATGTACTCGCTAGAAGTTTTAGACAGTCGTCCTCAAACCACATTGTGACTGGCCCACATTTGAGGTGAATCCCCCATTGCGTTGCCTCAATGCGCCATTATGTACTCGCTAGAAGTTTCAGACAGTCGTCCTCAAACCACATTGTGACTGGCCCACATTTGAGGTGAATCCCCCATTGCGTTTGCCAATGCGCCATTATGTACTCGCTTAAGTTTCAACAGTCGTCCTCAAACACATTGTGATTTGGCCCACATTTTTGGGTGTATCCCCCATTGCGTGCCTCAATGCGCCATTATGTACTCGCTAGAAGTTTCAGACATCGTCCTCAAACCACATTGGACTGGCCCACATATGAGGTGAATCCCCCATTGGGGTTGCCTCAATGCGCCATTATGTACTCGCTAGAAGTTTTAGACAGTCGTCCTCAAACCACATTGTGACTGGCCCACATTTGAGGTGAATCCCCCATTGCGTCGTTTTACCACCATCTTTGCCGATTTTTTTTCCTCAAAAAAATGAATCCAGAGGTTTCTATGTTACCCTACCAACTTGCAGCAAACAGTGCATTCTTGTGTGTTTTTACTCTTTTTTGGTGGGTTTTTTGAGTCCATGGTTTTTTGTCTTTTTAATTATGGCATGCTCTAGGGTTTCTTTCAGGCATTTTTCTTAAAGGCTTCTCTATAGGAAAAATCAAATTTAATAAATGTAATAATTAAACACAAAAAAATCTGGTAAAAATACATAAAAATCATTCCAGAAAAAAATGCAAAAAGCTATATGTAAAGGAAGACAGATAATAGTGCACAAAAATGGTCTTATTTAATAATTGCACTGGCATTGGATGTGAAAAATGTATTAAGAAGCGCCCTTGTGTAAATAAATCTTTCCCACCTGTGCCTGCTCCTGCTCATTAGGGTATGTTCACACAGTGTTTTGGGGCGTGTACTGTGCGTGCCGCAATACATCGTGTGTTTTAGAAGTACGCACTGGTCACTTCTAAATCACGGGAGGCGGGAGACATGCCACTTCTCTCCCCCGGCATACAGTACGATCATATTGTACGCCGGGGGAGACGAGGCGTAATTCATAGTTCTCTATGAGAGCTATTAATTACCGTAATTGCGGCGCACATTTCAGCCGTATTAAAGCTCAAATATGCAGTGAAACGCACGCTGTAATTACGCCATGTGAACATACCTTTAGGCCGTGTTCACACGGCTTATTCACGACGGATTTGTGAGCCGGATTGCGCTCACAAATACGGCGTGAATAAGGGGCGGGACGGGGGCGGGGCCGGAGCGCGGGGGGGCGCTGCCCCGGCCATAGACAATACATTGTTTACGGCGCGTACGCGCCGTAAAATGTTCATGTCACTTTCTCCCCCGCGCGGATTCGCCGAGCGGGAGCGACGGATCACTGTTCTCTAGAGAATGGGATACGTAATTACTGCGACGGATTGGAGCCGTACTGCAGCGCAAAATCCGGCGCGGAGTACGGCGCCAATCCGCGGAGAAATAAGCCGTGTGAACGAGGCCTTAGGGTGAACTTTACTGATTGAACTGATAATTTTCTCCAGTTCTGGGTATCAAAGTGAATTTGTTGGGCTGTGACAGGCCAAGCTCCTCCCTATATGCCCCACCCGATGTTAAGAAAGATGAATGACAAAAAAGTGACAAAAAGTGACTTTTTTCTGTTAGGCCATAGTATGTTCTTAAAATGGGAAGTATCTCGCCCCGTATTTTGTGCCGTACTGCACTAAATATGGGGCGAGATACGCCCCAGTCATTACGGTAATCCACAGTTCTCATAGAGAACTATGGATTACACTTCCTCTCCCTGCTCGCACAATACGGCGAGCGGGGAGAGAAGCGACATGTCAATTATTCACCGCGTATACGCGCCCAGAATAATGAATGTCTATGGTTAAGTTTCATTCCCTTGACATCAGGAAGTGAATTTCGCGTGAGCGGTGATGTCATGAGAATAGCACGTGACCAGTGAAGCCACTGATTGGCTGCAGAGGTGACACTGATCACAGAAGAGGAATTTAATAAGAGACACCATTTGCAACAGAGCAAAGGTCAGTAGGTTTTTTCTAATACAGATGCAGCCCTTTTATTTTTTAAAAAAATAAAAAAATAGTAAAAAAACTTTTAGTAATGCTAAGTTCTGAAATGATTTTTACATGTGTTTCTGTGTATGCTGAGTGCTGCTGAAGCTTAAGGGTATGTTCACACAGCGTATTTTGGCTCTCATTTCGCCGCCTATTTCGATGCGTATTGCGCGTTATATGAAACGAAATGCACGCCGCATTTACGGTATTCCTTAGCTTTGATTGATATCTATGGATTATGCTTTTTCTCCCTTCTCATACTATACGATAATATTGTACGCGCGGGGGGGAGAATTGATGTGTCAATTATTCGCGGCGATTACGCGCCGCGAGCAATGCATGTCAATTGGGCCGGCGGGTTTCCCCCCCCGCCCTGTTTGGGAATACACGCTGGTCAGCACGACTCCCAAAACACCCAGCATATTGCGGCGTGTACTGTATGCGCCGCAATTACGCCGTGTGAGCATACCGTAAAGATCCCTGAACATGGGATGGAAAGGGAAACTTCATGTAGATTGTAAATGCTGCAGATTTCCCAGAGCGTAAAATCTGCAGCATTTCCTAAGGTAAATTTGCAGTTGCAAATCTGCAAACAATTTGTGTAGTCTTGCCAAACAAGTGTGTTAGAAACCCGAAGTTGCAGTTCTTTACGAATTCACTTTCATTCTGGATTGAAAAAAAAGAAAAATTAAGTCTTAAGGTATGTTCACACAATGTACTGCGGCGCGTACAGTTCGCGCCGCAGTACATTGTCTCTTTTGGGGAGCCTGCGCTAATACGCGCAAGCTCCTGTGGCTCGTATTCGCCGCAAATAATTGACATGTCACTTATCTCCTTATCTCTCTGCGTGTACAATACGATCGTATTGTACGAGCGGGGAGAGGAAGTGTAATCCATAGTTCTCTATGGGAACTATGGATTACCGTAATTTCCGCGTGCATCTCGTCCGTATTAGAGCGCAAATAAGTGGCGAAATGCGCGTCAAAATTACCCCGTGTGAACATACGCTTAGTTGACATCTGCGTTGGAGTTCTGCTTGGAACCTGTCACAGAGGTGCAAACGGACCCAAAGAGATCCATTTCACAACGGATATCAATGGCACCCAGCGGACACCACTGACTACAAGTCAGATTTCATTAATTTCTTCCGTCATTCCCAACGGAACCACTGAAGGAGGTTCTGAATGGAACTTCCAATGCTGATGTGAACCAGGCCTGAAACTGCTATGTGTGACACCAGCCTGATCCTGCATTAAAGGGGTTGTCTCACTACATTGATTCGTCCTGTTTTCTTGGTCATTTTGAATTCAGGGGCGTGTTTTACTGCTTCTACTAGGCTGCAGTAGAAGCCAGGTCTGAAGCTATAGCGACGAGTACTGGCAGCCTATCAGGAGAGATTGACCAGGTCTGTAGCTACAGCGACCTGAGGAGCTGATGCAGTCCATACAAAGGGGATATCTCAAAAATAGGTAGGACACGTTAAGGACTTTATATTGAAAAGTGACTTGTTTTTGCAAGATCTTTAACATAAAAAGCAATCCTTGTAGTGAGACAACCCCTTTAAGTATATTTAACAAGTAATGAAAATGAAGTTATGCGTGTGCTGTTGTAGCTGATTCCCCCGTATCTGATGGAGAGAAAAAAATCTGACTTCCTGACTTTCTAGAAATGCCCAACGTGTTAGTTTCTTTCTAAGAATGTGATATACAACAATAATAAAAGTGATAACGAGACATCCTGTCTAGAACAGCACAGGAAATCAATTAGAACTTAACGAAAAATGCTCATGAAGAGTTCAGTTGCTGAAAAGAAGCTGAGATACAGGAAGGACTAAACGTCAGCGCTGCAGCAATTCTCAGAATCTTTCAAATAAAGAACATTTGTGGGTGTGATTTATCATGCAAAAAATCCTTATCATGGCAATTTTATTTTCTATTAGTTTTATCAGGGGCCAATCTGCACCTTTTGAAAGGACATGTGGATGTATTGGCGATCACACATGTAGCTACAAGTACACACATACACACAGATGTATACAAATATATAATGCAATGTATATACAATGTAACACATATATACATATATAATTAAAAACATATACAAATATAAATGTCCGCATGTAAACACACAAAAATATATATATGTCCACACAATACCATGCTGGTTTGTTAATACTGTTAGGTAAGGCAATGTTCAGAACACATGTAGATTAGTGCACACCTGCGAAGCAGAGTTGCAGTTTTTCCCATTGTACAGGCATCAAAGGGCGCTATTATAAAAAATATAGTCTACTGTGCAGTATAAAGTGGTCCCTCAAGTTACAATAACCTCAGGATGCAATATTTTCAGCATACAGTGCTCTCTCCTGGGATCAGTGGCATAGCTATAGGGGGTGCAGAGGTAGCAGTCGCTACTGGGCCCTGCAGCTTGAGGGGGCCCAAAAGCCCTACTGCCACATAAGGAGATACCAGCATTGTAAGTGTCACATGGTAGCTGGGGGCCTATTTCCCTTTTTGCACTAGGGCCCTGGAGCTTCAAGTTACGCCTCTGCCTGAGATATTGAATATTGAAATTAGGCTCAAAATAAAATGTCAGACACTGCTGATCTGCAGCTCATGTGATTGACTGGAGGACCTAGCTAATTGTCAATTGTCACGAAATTTTACTTGTAAACATCTGTATTAGGCCATGTTCACACGGCTTTAAAATGACCGTATTTTCGGGTCCGAAATTACGCGCCGAAGTGCGCAAATACGGGGTGAAAACGGCCCATTCATTACGGTAATTCACAGCTTCATAAGAAACTTGGGGGGGCTTATGTCCCTACCGCTCCCCGCCCGGGAAGCCCCCGGCGGGAGATAATTACATGTTTAATTACTAGCCGCAAATACGCGCCGCTAGCAATTCAATCTAATGGGGCCGCGGAAGTGGGCCCCCTGCTCAGTCCCCAGCTCCCGCCCCGCCCCGGCCACACAGCGTAATTGCGGGGCGAAATTACGCCCTGCAAATACACCGTGTGAACCTAGCCTTAATGAAGTGCAGGCAGTGATTGGCGGTCTAGTAGCGTCTGTCTATAGTACAGAGCGGTACTACATGTTCTGTACTGCTCTTTTGGGCACTAGGTGAAGGTGGCACTGTTTTCCTTTTCTGATACAGTGTGTATAAAGTACATGATGTAAAAAATCTCCTACCCTCAAAATAAAAAGTGATTTCCAGCTTCCAGCAGCTCTCTCTGACTGTTATTAGTTTATTTGCTTCATTTTCTAAAATCTTCATTTTGTATTATGTTGCTGACATTCTTGGTATTTGAACGATCAGCACTACGGGGAAACCCAGATACTACACTGACAACAGGAAATCCTTTGAGTTATTTAATCAGGGATTTCCTGCAGTAAAAAGAAGCCCCCTTTCAGATGTCCTATTGTCATTCAGGGAGTTTTGTAAAAGTGTATAAGGGTGCCCACACTTACACATTTTGTTTTAACTGGAGTGTGTGGTATCGAATTTCAAAGAGGCCACTGTAATGGTATGTGTAGATTTTATTCAATGCCAAGTCCGGAAAAAAAAAAAACCTAAAAAAAACCCCCAAAAAAGTGGGTTGAGACATATTTTTTCTCTTCTAGAAACAGTGAATCTAGGGCACATTTGATCAGTTCCACATTTTCAAAATGCTAAAGTCCCCCCGCAAAAATGGTTCTGCAAGGTGTATGTAAAACATACAGATACAACTGTTTACCAGTACCGCACATTTTTCATTTTTTTTTATACTTTACCTCTAGCTTTTCTACTTCTTTTATTTTTCCCCTAATTAATCAATGGAAAAGAGGTTTAGCTAGGTTAATCACGTGGGTAGAGTTATCCCCATCCAGACAGATCATCTGCTTTTAATTAACAGATTGGCTTAAAAATGAATATGCAAAGTCCAATTTTTGCAGAATTTCTTACAAACATCTATAATTTATTCACAAAAAAAACCCCAGAATGTTGAATATTTTATATTTATACATGTGACCTGTGCAGCATAAATGCAGCAGGCTCTCTGCTTACGTATATGCATGTAAGCAGCTAATGATTCAGTCTTTTGGTAACTGTATTTAATTAGCAGAATGCAAATTCCACGTTCATCGGGCCAGATACGACACTTGGAGAATGCGTAACCAGACTACTGAGAAAAACTTAAGATTATACAATGACATATAGTAAAGTGGTCCCTCAAGTTACAATGGCCTCAGGATACAATACTTTTTACATACAATAGTCTTTAGTGGGACATTGTATGTTAAATGTGGTTTCAACATAAAATGTCACAGATACTACCAATTAGTAGCATAGGTGATTAACCAATTATCAGGAACATGTTACTTCTAAACACGTGTATTAGTGCAGTACATGCAGTGATTGGCAGTCTAGTAGCACCACTCTACAGTACACTGCGGTACTACATGTACCGTACTGCTCTTTTCATGATTCTGACTAGACTCCCACAAGGATTTTGTCCTCTGCTGTGTAGATGTAGCCTTATACATAATGATGAATCATTTAGTCCCTGCAGTGCAGAGCCATAAGTTAAATTTGTATTTCAGAGTGTACAACTCCCTGTATGGGCCCTCCTACTACCCCCGGAGGAGCTGCATTTTACTGTCTACACTCTACTGTAAAGTGCTGCTTATTGTCTGTAGTGGAAAGTCTGCAGCATCTTCGTTAGTAAATCCGCAGTGACAAATCTGTACCAAATCGTATGTATTTTGATGCAGATTTGTTGCTGCGGATTTTAGTGCAGTTCAGTCTGTAATATGCTGCAGATTCTCTGCACAAGAATTTGGTGCGAAAATTCAGTGTATCTGTACCATGTGCACCTACTCTAAAATATATAAATGTAATGTATGGCTCTGCATTGCAGCTCATGAGGAACTGAAAAACAGCATTCCTCACCTGACTGGGAGTAGTAGTTCTACAAGAAATACATCCAGATTTTTAGAGTGCACTCAAGTACAGAGATTCCCTGACTGAATTGCAGTATGGGCTCCAGCACCCTTTTTCCCTGTATGCTAATTAGTAGAGGGATTTTCATGATGCTGATGGGGGTCTGGTGATTCCCCTGTGGTGGGGCGATATCTGGTTCTGACCTGTGGCGCAGTTGCAGGTGGGACCGGACTCCTGAGCCAGGAGGCTCGCAGGGTCCCCTCTCCACACAGCTGCATCGCTGGGTCACATAGACCCAGAAATGCAGCAATTACAGCCGCCATCTGCACACGATGCAAGCAGCGGCTCAGGCAGAACAGCCAGGATCTTCTGATCCTGTACTAGCCTGTACTTTTAGATGACGGAAATGACATCTCGAAGCAGGCGGCATGATGACGTCACACCGGCTACTCCGGACTTAGAGAAGAGGGAAGAAAGGGGAGTATAATTTTTTTTATTTTTAATATGGGCTCCAGTCTACCTACCTGCCTAGTTGGGGGAGGCCCTTTCTACCTACCTAGTTGGGGGAGGCCCTGTCTACCTACCTAGTTGGGGCAGGCCCTGTTTACCTATATAACTACTGGGGGAGGCCCTGTCTACCTATGTAACTACCTATGTAAACACTGAGGGAGGCCCTGTCTACCTATATAACTGATGAGGGAGGCTGTGTCTACCTATCTAACACCTGGGGAGGTCCTATCTACCTACTTAATTACTTGATAGATGCCCTGTGTACCTACCTAACAACTGACAGGAGGCCCTGTCTACCTAGCTAACTACTTGGGGGAGACCATGTCTACCTACCTAACTACATGGTGATGCTTAGCGAGTGCATATGGGCTTTTAACATCTGAATATTGTGGCTTAGTGTCTAGATCAGTATGTGCTGTAAATACGTCCTTGCTTACTTTGCAGCATTTTTGCCACATTTGCCTAACATTTTTGCATGGTACTGTAAGGCCATGTCCCCAGGGCACGGGTTTTCGGACGGTTTTTCAGCCGGTTTGCGGTTTTTCAGCCCGCCTGAAAAACTGTCCGAAAATGAGCATAATTGTGCTCTTTGGAAAACCCGTGCAGCAGTCCCCACTGCACGGGTTTTGCCGTCGGACGGTTTTGCCGCCGGCGGTAAAACATTGTAGAAGCACAATCTGCCGTCTGAAAACCGGACGGAATGTGTGCTTCTCAATGGGAGGGTGGAGGGCTCTTCTCCGCTCATTGCGGAGAAATGCCGTCCCCCCCGCGGCCGTGGGGACGGGCGCAAAACAGGACAAATACCGGCCGGTCTTTGTCCTGTGCCGTGTGAACGCGCCCTAAGGTACCCTGATGGATACTGCAACAGAGTTGACGTGGGCCAATAGAAATCAATACAGCAAACATAGTCCTATTAGGACTACATTTGCTCTATTTATTGACGTAATACGCTTTGTGTGGGATGCAAAAGCGTCTTTTGTGTGTTCCCCGGAAAGAGTGTACATTTGGCAAATAAAGTATTTTATTATTTTCCCTATGTGAGTGGATTCAATTATGGTAACACAAAATTAAGGTAAACAGATATATGTGCTCAAGCATTTATGTGGAAAATCTGAACAAAAAAATGCAATTCAAAACAATTCCTGGATCAGGATAATGCCACTAACTAATCCTTACTATGCAGATAATGCGAAAGAACCCAGGTAGAGTAATAGGACCTTATGTATGAAATCTCTCTAGTAGTTAGACTATGTTGTCCATAGTGACCAATTAGAGTTCTGATTGGTTTCTGTGAGCAACAAAGAAAGTCTTAGGGCATGTCCCCACTGCACGGGTTTTCGGCCGGTTTTTCAGCTGGTTTGCGGTTTTTCAGACCGCCTGAAAAACCGGCCGAAAATGAGCACAATTGTGCTCTATGGAAAACCCGTGCAGCAGTCCCCACTCCACGGGTTTTCCGCCCGGCGGTTTTGTCGCCGGTCCGCCGGCGACAAAACATTGAACATGCACTATCTTCCGTCCGGTTTCCGGACGGAACATGTGCATCTCAATGGGAGGGGGGAGGACGCTTCTCCGCTCATCACGGAGAAAAGCCGTCCCCCCCGCGGCCGTGGGGACGGCCGCAAAACCGGACAAATACCGGCCGGCAAACCGGCCGGTATTTGTCCACTGCCGTGTAAAGGCCCCTTACTGCTAAACAGGTTTCATACATATGGCCCATAGTCCATATACCTAAATATACCCTGTTTCCCCGAAAATAAGACAGTATCTTATATTAATTTCTGCTCCTAAAGACAAGCTAAGACTTATTTTTAGGGTATTTTTTTTTTTCTATGAACAATAATTCACAGTTATTGTTGAACAAAACATCAACATGTATTAATATACTGTAGTGATTTCATCACAAACATCAGCATAAGCAGCCAAACTCTGAATTTCATAACTAAAAATGCCTTATTTTCGGGGGTGTCTTATTTTAGGGGAAACAGGGTAGCAATGTACACAAGAACAGAAAAAGATAAAATAATATATAACTGTACAACAGAGGCAGTAGCTATGCGAAATGTAGAAGGTGCAGTTGCACTTTCAGTGCTCTAATATGGTCTGAACACCTTCTAGCAACACCTTTAGTACGTGCTTTAGTATATATTTCTGTAAAAAAAATAATTGCTTTGCAAAGAGAGATCTCCAGCAGCAATATATATTTATAGATCTTAACTGTCTCTGTGGCATTATGACACTTTTAAGGTCTTCTGCACAGGTCTACTGAGAAAAATAAAAAAATCACAGCTACCATGGAGGACAATGAGTCATTGATGTCTCACAGATTTGGTGCAGCGGGTAACGTTGATCTAGGCACGTTCTAATTCTCAGCTTACATTCACTTTTGAAGTCATTAGATGCTTACAGGTCAAAGCAGGGTGAAAATGACAATAGATAAGATTTTTGGAATGAAGGTGCAACCAGCAGGTCAATTCATCATAGTGATGGTTTGTCTTTTACGGGCTATTAACTAGCCATATGTTTTACGTCTTAGAGTTTATTCCGCTATGAAAACAAATATTTAGCAGGTTGACATGGACGGAAAATTCCACTAACACCTTCAAACACCTGGTCACTAAGGAGCATCACGTAGAGAATGCTAGCCTGAGCCTGTGGGAAAGAAAAACAAGAAACAGGTTCCTGATAGAGGCTTGTCATGCTTGTTGATGGAGTTAGAACATACATCATAAAGGTTTTGTGTATGATGACACACCCTCACAGGAGATGGGGTTTATTTTGTGGCATTTCAGTGGGAGTGCTTGTGAATGATCATGTCCTCTGTACTGTATTATATTTTACTAAGGCTATGTCTACACAGCACACAAAAACAGTCTTTTTTCAGTGTTTTTTGGTTTCTAAAACCATTGAAAAAATTATTTAAAACAGGTCCTATAGATTTTAACAGTAAAAACGTTCTGCGTTCTTTTCTGCTTGTTTTTGCTGCTGGTTGTTTTTTGTAACATTGTTGCAAAAAAGGACAAAGTTGGGCAGAAAATTTACTATAGAGGTCTATGTAAACTGCTGGACATTTTTTGGCACGGTTTTTGGACGGTTCTGCTGAAAAACTGCCCAGGTGTTTTACAAGGTGTATGGATTTTGCATACATTAAAACAGTCCAAAACAGTCTAAAAAAAAAACGCATCAAAAAACTGAAAACCACCCAAAAAACTCATCGGAAACGCAGCTGCTTTGGACAAAAAATTGACGTTCAAAGCAGTTTTTAGGTTTTGGTTTTTCGACAAATGTTTTGTCCTATGCTGTGTAAACCTAGCCTAATACAAAAATAGAAAAACCTGAAAATTTAAAAGGCTTAGTTTGCCATAGCACCAAATTTCAATTATATTAAGTCCAACAATGTGGAACTATAACGAACTTTCCTGGTCTATGTTATCTAAATTATAATACCTTTATTGTCTATTTGACTATGATCCGTCAATCCTGTAATATACATAAGATACTACTAAGTGAATACAATAGGCTACAAGACAACATCATTCAGTTACCTAGATTGTCCTGATCAGATGAAACATGACAACAGCAACCTTAAAGCTGTATGGGGCATCACATAAAGCATTTGGTAGATGGGAAACCAAGCCAAATAAATAAAATCAAAAAGCAGAATTTTCACCTTCCCAGCAGTAGTTGGTAGTAGCTGGTGTTGCACTTTGAATTCAAATTGAAATCAAATTCAACACAAATCAAAGCAATTCCATTCCAACCTCCAATGTAATTTCTAGCTTCACTAGGTTTCTCTACACCTACGTTTTGGGAATTGGAAGTGACGTCTTATGTGAAGCACAATGCCCAATGTCACTCCTGACATCATTTTAACTTTCCATGATACAGGAGTAACCACGGGAAACCGGAAGTGATATCAGAGAGTCATGTGAGTATCATGCGAGAGTGACACCACTGAATGGTAAGTTAACCTCTAAAATAAGCTAAAACCTCTAACCTTAAGTTAGGGTCACAGTTACAATTAGCATAAGGGATAGGGTTAGTTCTAGGAATGGGGTTAGAGAAAAAATTTGGGTTCGGGGTGTCCTAAACCTGAATTTTTTGATAATTTTGGTTGAACCATTGTTGAAAAAACACTGCAATTTTCACAGCTCAATGGCTGGACTAGACTGGACCCAGCAGCAGGCATCTCTAGCCTATATGCTACCTGGGAGAAATCGACAGGTATAGCTAATTGCTGAGAAACAGCTCACATCCCCCACTGCTAGGGGAAAAGTTAGATGATAAAAAATTGCACATTAGTTTAATCCCTGTTCACACCAGCATGCATAAAAGCCACAGTATAATGCATGGGGAGATTGCACAAATGCAAAAATACCAATAAAACAACCACTCACACACTCTCAATGCATGAGGGGGTGGTTGCTGGTACTACAGTTGCAAATAAATAAGGCGGTACAGAAGGGTGCCATAAATACAGATACGTGTGGTGAACCATTGTTGACCCAAACAAGCAACATAGCTTATAGTAGTATTTTAGTCAAAGTGGTCTAAAACACCCGGGGAAGCCACATTTATATATTAATTATATATTTTATTTTCATAGGACTTTACAGACAGTGGAAATAAAATAAAAACAAATAAAATACCTATAGATCACACTTTGTGGTTTTGCTGGAACTTGCTAGTTTGTAAATGCTGCCATCAAATAACTGAGCCAGGGACAATGTGGTTACTACATGATTTTCTTGGCTCCTCTCTAAGGCTCAGAGTGCCTAAACATGTGTGCCAGTTTCTTGCTAAACATTTTGCTATCACTGATAATTTAGTAATGTGTGTTTAAAAATCATTCTGTTGTAATAGAAGTTAGCTCTCGATACACCAACTTCTTGGTAAGGGAGCTTTCACACAGTGCGTTTTTGCATACGCACCAAAATGCACTTTGCAGTAGCACTCTAAAACTGTATTTCTACACCAGCCAAATGAGGAAAGGAGGGCAGAAGCCTGAATCAAGGAGGTGTGCTCCAGACTACCTCTTTGTAAACACTGTTGTAAAATATAATCACAGGAGTGGAGCTAACTTACAGCCAACAGCAGTGAGGAAAATAAATAGAAGGTAAATATTAACAAGTACTGATTAACATATAGCTATTGTATATATACACACAGTCTTTTAAAGCTGTATGACTACAAGGTGGGCACACCCTACCACAGCTGATATTTACTCCTAATATGATGTTTGGACAGCCATTATTATTACTATAGCATTTTTATGAATTAGTATTCAATTAGCCAATCCTCAATATCTCCAATAACTATCTGATTATGTCAGTACTTCATGCATGGCAGTGTTACATTATCCTCATTTATCATGTCTGTGTCATAGAAAGAAATGTCAAATCTCATCTAACAGGAAATAGTACAAATCCATTCAATTATCTGAGACAAAAGAAAGTTATGCAAATATTTGTCATTATTTAGGGAAGGTGAGACAATAAAGCCAACTAATGTCTTGTTATGACCGGAAATGTCTTAATCATTGTATATAGTGTAAGCAACCAGCAGGAAAAGTAGTGGACGGAAGATATGTCCCTAGTAGGATGCTGCAAGTGGTAGGGAAGTTCCAGGGATGTCAAGGAGGCCAATCCAGTGGTACATCCCGGCCTTTCCAAACAACGGAGTGGCAGCAGGAGAACTGCACTAGTGGGGCCTCCAAGGAACCGGACCTTGGAGGGGGAAAAGACGGCCATTTAGATAAGTAACCATAGGTCACTTATAGTTTAGTATTTTAATATAGCTGCTGTGCAGCTTTAATAGGCTGTCTTTTTTCTGAACGACTGTAGTGTGGGAGGGAGGCCGTTCACCCCTCCGGTCCAGGCTTTACCGGTGTTCCTAAGCCTTTAAAACCTGTGCAGGAGGAGACCAGGTGAGAGAGACAACCTGATGCTAACGAGTGTTTGGGAGCCCTTTTCTCCATAGGGTGCTGAGCAGGATAGAGGTGCCTGCTGCTGACCACTGAACCAGACTGGTTGTCTGCAACCTAGAGACTTCACCAGCCACACAGTGATAGACATGTTTTTGCTCCTTGTTCGGATGCTGAACTTAAGTTTTGTTTTTCTGCATGTTAAACGGCTGCGGTAAGCCTCCTGAATAGGACTTTCTGTTTTTTTTGGCTGTTTGTGCCGTACAAAATAAAACCCTGTTATTTTGTTGCAACCAACCCACTTGTGCCTGCCTCTGTGACTGCTAATTCCCACAATAGTAACATAATGAGTGGTTAGTTTGTATTACAGGCAATGCACTCCAAACCACCACTTGTCAGGTATCTGCAGATTTTGACACAATATTATTTGATTCTTATGATAGAAAAGCTTGGTCTCCCAATTACTTATCCTATTATATTCTGGGAATATGGTAGCAAACATGAACCACCTAAAAGAATGAATGTTGTACTGCATCGAAGTATGAAGGTTGTTAAAAAGGGGTTATTAACTTTGAACAAAATCTTTTCGTTACAGTTCCACAATTGTCATTTGATCACAGGGTTCCCTACTGCTTAAAGGGGTTTTCTCACTACACTGTTTCAAAACCAAAAGCAGATTCATGCATGCTTTCTCTTCCTGGTTAGGCTGTTGCTGCTTCTATGGTAGTAATTAGCTCCATTCATGGTTCTTCCAAAAGCACTGACATGAAAGCTGGAGATGTTATCTATAAGTGCAGAGAGCTTCAGAGCTCAAAGTAAACAAACAGAAGGAGACTAATTATTTGTTTGAGATAACACACTCTGCTCTCAAGCTGCTGGCAGTGTAGACCTGTCATCATCCCTGCTATTAGATAAGACAGAGCAGAGAGAGAAGGGGAGAGCAGCATGGTAACCTAGAGAAACCGGTGTGCATTCAAAGCCAAAAAAAAGCAATATGTTTGGGAAAACTCTTCAATTACCGATTCCTACGTGTTTAAAGCTAATCTTTGCAGTAAGACAACCCCTTTAAGACCTCCAGTGATCAGCGGCAATCGCCATTGATGATGTGACTTTTGGTACATTGGGAGCGTTAATTTGGAGAGAGACGTTCACATAATAGTTTAATGTAATGTCATCCCTCACTGAAACATGAAACAGGAGGCACGGTCACCTGACCATGCCTAAAACAGGGTTTAGGAAAGTACCTACTAATATTATAATTCTAAGAACAATGATGAGAAAAAAAACAGAAAATCCCTATATTCATATGTTATGAAACCTTGCCCTCCCACACTGTTCATTTAGCAATGAAATCTTATCACTTTAACTACACTACAAGCTAATAAATTACAATACAGTAAAATAAATTGCACAAGGATACAAACACAGATTAACTTTTAAGGGGGATATACTGACAGTTCTCCTATGGAGGACTATGTTCTTTTTTTTTTTTCAGTTGTCTGCTTCTTAAAGTGTGTATGCAAATGTATCATATGGTGTTGCACTGTGTGTGTTGTTCTCTGTGGTGTAGTACCTAGCATGGCTGCCATGTTGGATTGGCTGATAAAACAGAGAAAACAGCCTTGTTTAATGCTGCTGGCCTGTGTGCATTAGGTCTGGGCTTCAGGACATTGACTTGCTGCTCTGCAAGAGAAGCAGGGCTGGAGGCTGAGAAGGTCCTGGCTTACTGGAGTCCAGAAGATGTGGTGTAGGCCTGTCTGGAGCTGGTAAGGAGGGTTGCATGTGCAGTAAGGGCAATTCTCCACAAGAGCAATTAGTAATGCTGCTTTGGCAAGCAGGGGTTGGACATCGTGTACAAATGGTTCGCTAATGATTTAACTTTTTTGGTGGATTAGCTGAAGAAGTTGGTGGCCTGCAGTCTGGTGCAGAAGCTGCTGCTAAAGCTGTGAAGGCTGAGTGCAGCTTTTGGGTGGCAACCTCTATGGAGTCTGCTGGGGCTGTAGAACAAAGTCAGTTGTGGGTAAAAACTAGAGGGTGAGCAGTGTAGACTGTCTATGGTTCATTTTGGAAGAGGAATTCCTAGTCCTGGTGGGCCAGTAAACAACTGCAGCTGGAATTGGTTGCCCTGCAGGCATGTGTAGTGCTTGGGAAGTTAGATCTGTATATACTGATGATCAATATCTGCAAAGAACGATATCTTTAAACCTCTGGTTGGCCAAGTCAGACGAAAGAAATATTATATTAGCATTCAACTGAAACAGTTCTTTTTATTATTGTTAATATAATATTGTATGGTCTCATTTGATACTATAAAATAATAATAAAAAGAACCATTTCTGTTGAGCACGAGTACAATATTTGTTCCATCCAACTTTGCCGATTGAAGGTTTGAAGGCATCGTTCTTCGCAGACATCAATCATCAATTTATTCTTCCTACCCATTCCCATGGAGTTCAAGTGATATGCCAAGCTGACAACTGGACTATTTGTTCCCATGCCATTTAGAGTGTTGTGCTTCTACTTCACAACAAGTTAAGATGAGCACAGTACATTAGTCCCATATTGTAGCATTTGTTTTTAATGTTGCACAAGGAAGCGCTTCCTTATCTTCTGTTTGTGTTCTTCAGATCTGTATATATGGCCTACATCGTTGGGTGTGGGTATAGGGACCGATTGGAATAGTCCTGTTAACATTGCGCTAGGCCTGGTAGATGCTAAAGAGAAGGTTACATGTGTCCTCGAGAGAGAATGCTTTCCACTCACCCTGTCTATCATGGAGATTACTCTGGGGATAGGAAACTAGAGATTCACCGTGGGAAAGTCCAAACGTCCTTGCAGAGGTTAAAAGGGCACTCCCACCATAGACTTTGATGGCATAGTGATAAGATATGCTATCAAAGTCTTTTAGGTGTGGGTCCTAGAGGTGGCCCATTATCTCATGAGCGAGCCACAGAAATTGTTGGCTCAGAATAGTGAGTTTTACTTCTTTACCCATTGATCAAATAATTATTCGGGTCTGCTCTACAAGTCAGATTCAGCTGTTCTGGGTGCACTTCAGTTCTGCAATGATTCTATGTGGCTCTCTCTATTTTGCTGACCACACTCAGCTGCTGCAATTAACTATGCTTAATGGGGTTGTCCCCTTTACAATGTTTTTATAGATTATATATATAGTAGAAGCTCATACAATTTTCTAATATAGATTTATCAAAAATTCTGCTCCTATACCTGTTTTATACCAATGCAGTTGGCCCCAATCTAGAAAACAAAAAATGATACACCCCACATTCCAGTTCACAGTAATTGCTCCTCTATGGACTAAACAGTCATGTGACCCACCACACATATGTTATGTGACACCTAGTAAAGTAACAGTAGTTTAATGAGGAGCAGAGGTACGAGATTAACTTTTTTTTTACAAAATGGTATGATTTTGTATTATATACCTCATAAACAAAAACGATATAATGTAGACAACCCCTTTAACTATTCCTATTAAAATGCAAGGATGTATCTGCTGCTGTTTCTCCAGACAATTACTTGGCTAGTTCCTGACCTTCTGTCTGGCGCCTGCCCTAACCTTCTTTGTCTTGCAAGAACATGGCCTGCCCTGACCATAGACTGTCTAAATTCCATTGAATTCTCTGCTACCTTATCCAAGAGTCGGCCATTGCAAATGGAGATTACTCTGGGGATAGGAAACTAGAGATTTCCCGTGGCAAAGTCTAAAAGGCCGCTCCCACCATAGACTTTGATAGCATAGTGATAAGATATGCTATCAAAGTCTTTTAGGTGTAGGTCCTAGAGGTGGCCCATTATCTCATGAACGGGCTCCAGAAAGTGTTGACTGAGAATGGAGAGCCAGTCACTCTTGCGCACGACTATCCATTCTGTTCTATGGGAGTTCTGAGAACAGCGAACATGGCGCTCAACTCTACTCAAAACTACTAAGGAACAGAATGGAGAATCATGCACAAGCATGAGCCAACACTTTTGGGGGTCCTTTTCCAAGAAATATCCTATTGACATTCCATCAAAGTATATGGTGGGAACAACCTTTAAAGGGTAAATAATCACACTCCTTCTCTAGTTTGCTTGACTTATAATGGCTTGGGCTTGTCTTTGTTTAAGGGGAGCCAAGCGTAAGGACGCAGTCCAAACCCCTTAATCTGAAAGTGACAGAATCTCTCATGTCAAACGAAAAAATTCTATTAATATTTGTTCATAGACCAATTATATGCCAGACAGAGCATCCAAGCATAGCTATGCCAACACTAATTAACCATAGTTTCAAGACAAAGATCCATCTCTATCATTGGCAGAATAAAGAGATTAAGTCTGTCTAAAGCAACAGAGCATTGTGGAAAGATCAAATTTATCAGTTTATATTGTCAGGCAAACAGTATAAAAATAGACAAATTACTGTGATTCCTTCTTACTGGATTTTAACAGCTCTGTCAAAAAAGAAATCTGTTGAAGTGAAAAGCAATCCACGTACACATTATCACTTCAGACACATCTATCTGATACATATCTATCTCATATGTATTTATAATAGGATGCTGGCTGTTATACTGACAGACCCCGATGCCCATATCTGTACCTGTTGACTCCTGCTGAGCTCCCCAAAATGGCACAAGGTGGGATATATTTCTTAAAGGATTACGCATCCACCAGTTGATTATCCAATGGTTTAGCACGTTTCATTATTTAACCATATATTTTGGGCGCTCAGGACTAAACCATTTATTTTTTTTTCATTTTTTATTTTTTTTTAAGGCTGCATGTTTTTTTACATGGGATGAGTTTTTATAGCAATACATATCATTTACTGAGTAGCTTTTATATTTTTTGTGTGGAGGGTGAAAAGAAACAATAATTATTTTTTTTTATATTATTTAATATTATTTTTTTAATGCCATGGACCACACAGTATAACTAACATATTAACATTCTTCTATTAGTCAGTATGATTACAGTGATGCCAAGCTTATGTAGTTTTTTATGATTTTATACTTTTGCTGAACAAAAGCATGTTTAACAGAGAACGAAAATCATTTTTGGGGTCTCTGAGACTTTTTAAAATTTTTGTCTAGACAGGGATGTGAGAGCTTATTTTCTATGGGCTAAGTCGTATCTTTTGGGCATCATTTTGAGGTATGTAACTTAATGTTTCATTTTTCACATTTTTCAAAGGGAGGAAATGAGATAAAATAGCCACTGCTGCGTCGCTTTTTGTGCTTCTTTTTTCACACTATGCATATTGCAGTTTAAAAAATATGTTCACCCTACATGTTTTCTTTTACTGAGTGAGTAATAATATATTTTTTTTTTTAATTTTAGCTATTTTTTTCATTTTAAAAGGGGGCAAAACTGACAGGCAAACTACCAGGTCATGGCTCTAGCATCAGCTAATAGACAGATATCCCTGGAGGGCCTTTGTTTGGTCCCAGCTGCCGTAGAAACTCATCGAAACAGCTCTGTTTTCTAAAAATCAGCATCTGTACATGTCTGACAGCCATTCCATTCCAGTGTTAGTTGAATTCCAACCAATGTACACCTCATTCTACTTAATGTGCTTCTGATTAGTAATCACCTGAACCAAATTTTATTTAATGAAGGAAAGTATAAAAAACACTGCTGTGGTCTTCACAATCCTCTTGCAATAGGACAAGCTGGATGGCAAAACAAGTGCAAGGAATAGGCCCAAAGGAATTTTAATGAAAAAATCATGGTTATTCCTCCAAATATTGATTTCTGAACTCTTCCTGACTTAAAACATTAGTCTTATTGTTTCTAAATAAATATGAACTTGTTTTCTTTGCATTATTTGAGGTCTGACAGCACTGCTGCTTCTTTTTTATTGTTTTGAAGATTTCTCATTTACTGCAAATAAATACAAAATGTTTTGTTTTGAATTTCGGAGACATGTTGTCAGTAGTTTATATAATAAAATAACAATGTACATTTTTCTCCAAAAATTTACCATTGAGGAGAAAAATCAGAGAAACTGAAAATTTTGCAGTGGTCTCTTAATTTTTTCCAGAGCTGTATGTAGACTGACAGAATTTCCTCTGTCTTCTGTTAAATTTCTTACATGCCGCAGTCATTATTGACCATGATATCTAAGGGATTATTGAAGGCAGGTAGACACTTTCTTCACCGTTGGTCTGGACACACTGGTAGGGAGTGAGCTGGATGAGAAAGGAAACCCTGAACCTGTTGAACTTGGGGAAACCTGCAGATTCCTATTCACAACCTAATGTATACTGGCACTTCTTATTAGGATGTGAAAAGGCTATGCAGCAGTGGTAAGAAGTTAAACCTGCTCCAGACTTCCATTTCATGTCTGAGCAATAGGGTTTGTTTGGTTCCATGGTGTATTGGGAAATTGCTTTCATGTGCTGTGTAGATTAGCATAGATAGTTTTCTGACTATGTTTATTTATCAATTTGTTGACCCATGACCCATTTTCCTTTATTTGCATGAACTCTACCAGTCTTGACCTCAGATTTGTATAACTCTTCTGCATATCTCTTCTGGTACCACACTTCAAACATCCCTATGCACTAGCTTTTGCTACTAGAGACTGCTTGGGGGAAATGACTTGTAGGTTCCATTTTGAAAAGACCGTATTATTCTCAGGCGAAGAACAGACAATCCCTTCGGCTTGGTTCACCTCTGCAGGGTTTGTAACCTTTATAAAGAGATATTGGACCCAGGTAAAATTTCAACACTTTAATGAAGCACTTTTAAAATTGACATCCACTTTCAGGCATTCAACCGTGATATACAGCATGACAATAAATGGACAAATGGTAATAGCATATACTCAGTGTTAGGTTGCGACCTCCCGGTCGTTCAAAAAATTCAAGGCAAAAGTCCATGCATCGATCTGGGAGACGCCAGGGCCCGAGCAGAGATGGCGCAATGATGGTAGCTAGCACGCACTCGGACGTGCAACGTTTCGGGGCAAAACTCTCCCCTTCCTCAGGCGCCTGAGGAAGGGGAGGAGTTTGCCCCGAAACGTTGCACGTCCGAGTGCGCGCTAGCTACCATCATTGCGCCATCTCTGCTCTGGGCCCTGGCGTCTCCCAGACCGATGCATGGACTTTTGCCTTGAATTTTTTGAACGACGGAGGGTCGCAACCTAACACTGAGTATATGCTATTACCATTTGTCCATTTATTGTCATGCTGTATATCACGGTTGAATGCCTGAAAGTGGATGTCAATTTTAAAAGTGCTTCATTAAAGTGTTGAAATTTTACCTGGGTCCAATATCTCTTATATAAGCATTGATTGTGGGGCTTGGAGAACCCCGGCTGTGGAACCCGTTTAGCATACCAGCGAAACAAGTTATCATTGGTCTTACTGTTTATTGACTGGGTTTGTAACCTTTGTCACAGAGATGTAAACGGACCCGTTTACTGATGGACCCCCATTGTCTAGTGTGCGTCCGTCAGGTTTCTGTCGTGTTGCCTACTGCTTTGAAGGAAAAACAGTGCCACTTGCTGAACTATTTTTTCTGTCATTCCAAACGGAACTTGCGACGGAGGTTACGAACGGAACTTCCAACGCAAGTGTGAACCTAGCTTTAGGGCATGTTCACACGACGAATTTGGCCGCAGGTTCAGCCACGGCTTTCGCCGCTGTTCCCACGGCCAAACCTCGTCCTAACCTCACCGCAAACTCGCGTCCCCCGCATGGTCGCGGCGCAAGTGGGGCGTGGTTTGGGGCGCGGCTTGCGGCGAGGGTTTGCCCCCATGCAAATTAGTAGGCAGGGGGAAAAACAACCGTGGCGACACCTGCTGCGACACCCGCTGCAACACCGCACGGCCGCCGTGCTTAGGACTCCCTGTCAAGAATTGACAGGAGAGTTCTCAAACACGCGCGGCAAAGCCGTGGCCCCAAAGCCGCGCCCAAACCCGTGGCGTGAGAATATTAACGCGGTTTCCCATAGGAAACCATGTTAATAAACTGGGCACTATTTGGACGTGGTTTTGGCCGTGGAAACTGCATCGGAACCCGCGGCCATAACCACGTTCAAATCCGTCGTGTGAACATGACCTTAGGGTATGTTCACACGGTTTAATCTGGCGCGTATTTGCATGCGCATTTTGCCGCGTATTGCACTTTATATACAGCAAAATGCGTGCCCAATTACAGTAGTTCATAGCTCTCATAGAGAGCTATGAATTACATGTTGTCTCCCCGGGCGTACAATACAATCGTATTGTACGTCCGGGGAGAGAAGTGACATATCAGTTGTTCACGGCGCTTTCGCGCCGCTGACAATGGTTATCAATGGGGCTGGCGCCCCCGTAGTCTGGAATTATGCGCTGATCAGTACAGTATGCGCCCCAATATGCCGTGTGAACATAGCCTTAAACATACTCACAAATTAATTTCATGTCTGAGAAACTAAAAACACTAACTAGGTTCTCTACAGGATTTCTATCTGTAGATAGATCTAATTACATAGACATTGATAAACCAATTTGTCTCCAGAGAAATATTGAGTGTATTTCTTGTGGTATTGCGGAAGACCACCTGTTGTGTGTGAATATGGTTAGGTACACAGAAGAATTTAATGGTTATGTACGTGAGAATTTACATAATATGCAGTTTGCATTTTTTTTTCTACTGGAAAACTAATAAATAAAGAAATCTAATAAGAAATATTGATTTCTACACACAAGATCACAGATTACCAAGAAAAAGAGCTGATAAATAGCATTGTGAGAGCTATGCAGAATGACTCGCAGGCTTCCTGATAATCTCTAAAACCACTATGCGTGCAAGAAATATCAGTAAAAGGATAGAATATGTCAGCAAAACAGGCAGCAATGTTTTATACAGACAGAAAAAACATCCACAAAATATTTCACGGCATTTTGTTAAGTATAAAATGAAGCACCACTGATTACAATCTGAGTAAAAGATATTTTAAAGTCATATGAGTTTGAGGATATTCTGAAAACTAAGAAATTTAAGGAGGACATGTATGAAAACTACCTCACGTTTGTTGCTATGGATTTTAAATAAATTTTTGTAATAAAGTAAATAATATTTTTATATGGAAGAGCTGGAGAATATTTATTATTCCATACGTTTTATGAAAACTGTCTAGATCTAAAACTTTCTTTGATGCCCATAACAACTAATCAGAGCTCCCCTTTAATTTTTCTGAGCACTATGTGAAATGAAAGGTGAGCTCTGATTGCTTGGTATGGGCAACAAAGAAAGTCTAGACAGTTTGCATACATGTGGCCTTAAGTGTTTTGTGTTTTAGGGGATGTACACAAGGGGCAGATCTGCTGAAGATTTTTTGCAAATTAGTTGTGGATGGATTTATTGTGGATTTTACTGAAGTTTTTTTTCAGTGACTTTAATGGTAGAAGCCAAAACCCATAGGAAAGGTTTATTTGCAGATTTTAGCACAGATCTCCTGTTGGAGTCCATTTAAAAAAAATCAGTGATAAATCCACAAACAAAATCTGCAGCCCATCCGCCCCATGTGAATGTATCCGAACAATTACCTTTTTATGTTACAAGGGTCACTTGCTTATAAACTAATGACAGGAGGTCTTACTGCCAAGAGCCTCATTGATATATGTATAGTGGTCCCTCAGCATACAGTATTAGTTGGTTCTGGGATGACTATTGTATGAAAAACTGGTAAATGGTTCCAATGCTCCAAAATGTGATCCTAACATGAAGCAAAACTAAGATTAAGGGTCATTTACACGGCACAGTACAAATACCGGTTGGTTTATACGACCAGTATTTGCACTGTTTTCATGTCATGCACACAGGTGCAAGGGGGTGGCTTTTCTCCACGATTAGCAGAGAAAAGCCGTCCCTCTTATTTTAGACATGTTCATATTCCGTCCAAAAACCGGTCGGAAGAATGAACATGTTCAATGTTTTTCGGACCACCGGCGATCTGAAAAACCGCCGGGCGGAAAACCCGTGCAGTGGGGACCGCTGTGCGGGTTTTCTATAGAGGCCAGTTTTAAAAGTTTCACCCGATTTGCAGACGGTTTTCTAAACCGAAAACTGTCTGAAAAAACAGATGAAAACCCATGCCGTGGGACAAGCCCTAAGGGTGCTTTCACACGGAGCTTTTTTGATGTTCCAAGTGAAAGCACCCTAAAGAAAATGCATCAAATAACTAATACAGATAGAGCAAGTCCTTACATATAACATCAGAGAGAGCTGCTGGAAATCACTGTCTATGATAAGGACAGGAGCTTATCTGGATCATGTACTTTTTGTACAATGTACCAGGAGAAAAGAAAACGGGGCCCTCACCTGATATCCAAAGGAGCCGCTCATCCCAGCACATGTAAAGAGCAGTACATGACATGTAGTACTGCACTGTACTGTAGAGAGGCAATACTAGACCCCCAATCCCTGCATGCACCTTACTAATACATGTAAGAGCAGTAATGGACTTGTAGTACCGCACTGTACTGTAGAGAGGCGCTACTAGACCGCCAATCACTGCATACACTTCAATAATACATGTATAGAGCAGTACAGGACATATAGTACTGCACATTATTGTAGAGAGGCGCTACTAGACCCCTATTCCCTGCACGTACCTTACTAATACATGTAAGAGCAGTACAGGACATGTAGTACTGCACTGTACTGTAGAGAGGCGCTACTGGACCACCAATCACTGCATGCACTGCACTAATGCAGATGTTTTGCAAGTAAAATGTTCATTATAATTGGTTAGATCTTCCATCAATCACATGAGCCGCAGATCAGCAGTGTCTGTGACATTATTTTGTGAGTGTGGTTTCAACATACAATGTCCCAGAAAAGACCATTGCATGTTAAAAACATGGGCCTCACTTATCAAAACCATCTAAGTGTAAAATGGTCTTTGTTGCCCATAAAATCAGTGCTTACCTTTTATGTTTCCAGAGCAGTTTTAACAAATGAATGCTAAGCTCTGATTGGTTGCTATTGGTAACAGAGACAGTTTTACTCTTAGACAGTTTTGATAAATGAGGCCTATAACATCCTGAGGCCATTGTAACTGACCACTGTAATTTGCGAATAACCCAGCAGCAACTCTTGATTTGCCCTGCAGCACAACTACAGCTATAACTAAGCATTACACACTGCTTAGAAAATAGACCATTCATGTAATTCACTCATGTGACAGGTCCTAATGAGCAAACAATAGAGATCCTAAATAATTGTAGCCTTGTACTAATAAGATATTTGATTATGGTTTTTTTAAACCAGACAACCCAATTAATCAGAACCATAGCTTGGTTTTTCTTCATCTGTGGCAGAGGGTCACTTTGATGCTCTAGTCCCATATGTAAACACACTGGCAAAGACAAAATGGCTTGGCTTGTACCCACCTCCCCCACCGGCACCCAGCACAAGCTAAGCCACTGCTTTAATTCATTAATTCTCCATGATATATATACTCGAAGGCAAGGAGTTTACTCTATACATGGTGGCTGCCAGCTGTTGGTAACAACAAGTGTCTGCCGTTAGCAGTTGAGATTGAAGTCATCTCAGATCCCGGCCATTTAGCCATGTAGACCAGTGGTCTGCAAAATGCGGCTATCCAGCTGTTGGGAAACTACAACTCCCATCACGCCCACTGATATAGCTTATATAAATGTGAGGGAATTTAGTTTCCCCACAGCTTGAAAGTCGCACTTTGCAGAACAATGATCTAGACTACACCATCTGTTTAATCTACAGGGTTGCAGTTCATTGTGGCCCCCAATTGCGCTCTATCCAGCAATGCAATTTCTGATTGCCATTTGGTAAGGCCTTTGTGTCTGTCAAGAAAGTACACCTATTACATCCTGCCTGGAAAGGAGACTAAGGGCAACATGTATGAACAAGGCCGCGCCAGTTTTCTGGTTTACTTTGAGCCAAAAAACTGTTGTAGCCCTGTGCGACAAATGTACGAATAGTCGTACGCTAAAACTTGGTGCAGTCTACACTAGACACAACACTTTTAAATGTGCCAAAGTTTAGCATGAAACTGCCATACAAATCCATACCATGGTTGAGACAAAGAAAGACGCATAACACTCTATGCACCAATGTTTGGTGCATAACACTCATTCATACTTCTTCGTTTTCTAACTTTCAAATATTATTTAGAATGGCTGTCAGTCCCAAAATTTAAAAACAGGGCCCCTAAGTGTTGAAGTAAAAACACGTGGCCCCTAATGCTAAATTGTGATTTTTTTTTGGTCATCCTGCCTCCCAGAAAAATTTAATAAAACTGGATCAAAATTGCATTGACTCCAAACTGGTACCAATAAAAACCAGACCTTGTCCCACAAGAAACAAACTATCACACAGCTATACTGAAGGAAAAGTAAATAAGTTATTGGTTTTAGGAAATGGCGATGCAGAGCAAATTTTTTTCTTTAACCCCTTAGGAAGGGGTTTTTTTTGGGGGAACCCTTCGTTTTTCCCTCCTCGCCTTCTGAAAGCCATAACTTCTTTATTTTTCCACCTTTCATGACACATGAGGGGGTTTTATTTGCCCGGACAAGATGTTTTTTTAATGGGTGTTATTCACTATCTAGAATATAACTGGGGGAAAACCCCCAAAAAAATTTCCCAAATTGGGAAAAAAATTGTGAAAAAAATGTATTTTCGCCATGTTTGCGGGGGGTTTTTCTTTTACGGGTTCAAAACTTCGGTTAAAATTTTTAAAGTGTTTCTGTATTCTAAGGTTGTTTTCCCTTATGTTTTGGGGACTGTAAAAAAAATTCCCAAAAATTTTTTTTTTTTGAAAATTTTCGCCCCCGGCCCCCATTTTGTTTGACCAATTTAATTTTTTGTACTAAACCCCCACGGGAAAGTCAGTGAGGGGGGATTTTTTTTTTGGGGGGCCCGAAAATGAAATTTTTATGCTAGCAGTTTGGGAAGCATGCGACTTTTTTGATCATTTTTTTTTCCCTTTTTTTGAGTGACGGGAAAATGACCAAAAAACGCCAAATTTTTTTTTGGGGTTTGGGTTTTTTTTTTTTTCTCGGTGTTCAGCCCACGGGTTTAAAAAATGTTATATTTTTTTAGATGGCTTTTTAGGAAGGGGGGGGGCAATACCAAAATGTTTTAAAAATTTTTTTTTATTTTAATGGGAATTTTTTTGTAAAATGGGGGGAAAGGGGGGTGATTTGAATTTTAATACTTTTTTTTTTTTTTCTTTAAAAACTTTATTTATTTTTTTTTTTTTAAATGTAAAAATTTTAGGCCAAACCCGTAGTACTTGACCCCCTAGGTGTCGCGATTGTTTAAAAACAACCCAATTTCATTGGATAGGGAATGTTTTGGGGTGTACAAAGATGGCGGTTTTCCCCCCTTTCCGGTTGCGGCGGAAAAGTTTTTTGGGGCAAAATTTGGCCCGGGTAAGTGAGGGAGCCCCTTCCCCAAGGTCCCCCCCAAAAATGCCCCCGGGGACGGATCGGGGCAGGATTTGTTTCACTTAAAAAGCGTTTTACTTTTCACCCCATCGGTGCGCTTTTGGGACCAATCGGGGTTAATTTTAGACGCCGCGGGGGGGGCCCTTTTGCCGCGGGCGCCTGAAGGGTTTTAAAAAAGCGCCAGGGGCGGAGCCCTCCCGCCGGGGCTGTTTTCTGAGGGTGGTTGCGGCGATTTTTCCCCTAACAACCCCCCTCGGCGTGCGGGGGGGTTTTCCCGGGGCGATTCCCCTGCAAAAACCCTTTAAACGGGGGCCCCGGGACGTACTGACACGCCCCAAGGGGCGTTAAAAAGGGGTTTTTAAAAAAAGAAGGGGGAAATTTTTTTAAATTTGTTTCCCTAAGATGAAGACTTTGGGGCCCATAAGGCAAGAACAAATTTTGCTCTAAATTTAATATTTAATTTCTGTCCCAAAATTCCCACAGACTGGATTAGCATTTTTTTTAGTCCCAAAAAGTATAATATTTTGAGTAGTAAACAGTTACCTAAGAATTTCCCTCACCGTTTCTCAGACAGCTACTCCACAGATTCACAGTTCCCATGGTGAAGAATGCTTTTTTCTGGAATTCAGTTTTTATTCCCGTAAAGAAATGTCCTTTTGTTTTTTGAATGGGTTTTACATGAAAAATGTTTACCCATAATTTTTTGTAGGGGGCCATATTTTAACTTTATAAATTAAATATGTCCCCCTGGGCGTCTTTTCTAAAAGAAAAATAAGTTAAATTTTTAAACCCTTTTCCCTCATAACTAAGATGCTCCATTCCCTTATAAGTTTGGGGTTTCTCGTCTTTGCTCTCTGTCCATTTCATCCTTTCTATAAATGGGGGCCAGAAAATAAAAGCAAAATTAAAAAAAGATGGACAAGCTTTTCTAGCATAAAAATGAATCCCCGTCTCGGGTTTTGTCTCTTTTAAAACATGGCAAAAATCCTCTGGCCTTTGAGGCAGTGTTGACATTTCTGATCTGTAATCTATGATCTAAAAGAAAACCCAGATTCCTCCCAAATTTTTTTTTCCCCCTAGGAATATGATACCCGCAGATTATTTATACCCAGATTCAGAACTTTACATTTATCCACATTGAACCTCATTTGCCAAGTGGATGCCCAAACACTTTGTGTCCAGGTCCGCTTGCAATTTATGAAAATGCCCCATAGATTGCATTATACTACATAGCTTGGTGTCATCTACAAAAATAGAAACAGTGCTATTAATCCCCTCCTTATGTCAATAATAAATACATTGAATAAAAAAGGAACCAGTACTGAACCTTGGGGTGCACCACTTATAACCAGGGACCATTGTTCAGACGATGATGATTTTCTGATCATATTTTTCTCTGCATAATATAAGCCAGTGAAAAGAAGTGACCTGTCACTTATTTCAGGCACTAACGCTTCAAGAAATAGAAAGTACATGAGGCAGGATGCCGCCTCACACTGAAAGTACACGCTGCCAAGAGCGTACTTCCGACAACGTTAATGAAGGTGTATTGCGGTGCGTACCTGTACACGCTGCAATATGCAATATGAATGTACCCTGAAGGGTTAGTATCAAGTTGAAACAAACTGACCAACCTTTGGTAAAAGAAATTGAATGCAAAGTTGTTTTTTTTTTTACCACCCCCTGAATTCTTATTGTTGTTATAAAATTAAGAAAAATCAAAAGCTTGTTATCATTACTTGTTAGATTCTATAATTTTAATGTGATGTCTGAAGACATTTTGGGCTGTGAGTAGTAAATAGATAAAACACTATTGTAGATTAGCTCCCTCTAGAGGCCAAACTTATGTACATGATACTTGTTATGAGGTTCATTTGTAGTTGACTGTATCAATACCCTAATATCATTTACAAATCTATAAACTCATCACTCCAATACCCTGGATCACACAGTGATCACAGTGATCTTTACACTGACAGTTATCATACGATTAAAATATAATTAGCAGAAACGTCTGCATTACAATTGAATGTAAATATACGCTGAGAATTGTGTGGGTTTACGGGAGATTAAGGGTGAAAAATGTTTCCATTATATAATTTGCAGTCAAGGAAATATAGAACTATTAACTATTGTGTGGTCGTACTTTTGAATGAAGACAATTATTTCAAATAAGAGTTTCATTCTAAATGGCAGACTGTCGCTGCCCTCTGTATAGTACATGTTGTGGACAGGAGGGGGCTTTAGAAATGTGCTTCATTAGTTAAAAAAACAATATTTTTTCTGCACATCCCAAAAAATTTTTTGAAACAAAAGTGGGCATAGGGCATGGGTGTGGCATAAATACAACACAATCCAGTATCAGCGGAGAAAAAGATTTTATTATTTGAAATAAAAAACAAATTTTGAGGTTCTTAGTTCACATTCTTGATTAAAATTCATTAGTTAGTTAGTTAGTTAATCAGTTATCTAGTACATAGTATGGGTGAAAAAACAATAGGTGGTCTTAAAAAGGGGGTTTCATCAAGCCCCTTTCTTTGGAAAGGGAAAAAATGCCCCATTCCCTTTAAAAGACACTTTCCAAAATACTATAAATGTTCTTTGGGAAATTTAAAAAGCTAAAAATATTCCAGTGAACAACACATAAGAACTGATTACAAAGGAAATATATGTTTACATTAGTGGGGTTTGGGGCCACAAAAACCCCATGATAACCAAAAAGGGGGCCCCCAAATCCCCATCCCTCCAACATGATTGCTTTTTTGCATGGAGCAGGGGTTAATCAACCAAGGTGGGGGGAAATTGATTCTAAGAAATTTTGGAATTTTTTTAAATTTCAAAAACCAACGAAGTCGAAGTTTGGGGGATTTAGGTAACGAAGGTGCTTTTGATTGAAAAATTTTCACCACAGGGCGTTACAGGGGGGCAAAGCACTTGGGGGAGGAAGAAGGGCATAGCCTCATGAGTGCAGAGATGAACCCAAATAGAGCCCGGCGGGATTCTGGGGTTTCACCGCACTATATAAGTCGGGCGCGACGCGGGAGCTCACATCCTCTCACTGTACGAAGGGAAGGGGGGGCTCCCGCGGCTGTTAGGTTTTCTCTTAAAAAACCATTTTATACAGCAATTTTTGGGGGGGTCCAGCTTTCTCGAATGCTTCTTTAAAGTTCTTTTGTTTTGTGGGGTATTGGAACTGAAGTCCGTGTGCGCCCAATGCAGCTGATATACATTTTAATGCATCGCCACAGCACTTAAATACCCAAGGGGAAAGCCGTTCCTTTGTATTCTTTTTAAAAAAACGGGTTTTTAATACAAATACCCTTCTTTTTTGGTGTTTAAATTTTTTTGGCCTTTTTACATCAGGGGTTAATTAAGCGTTGTTCTGCTTTGTGGTGACTAAAATATACCGTCTTTTTCACCGCCCAAAAAAAAAACATTTTTCCTGGAGCATAATTCACAACCCGAAGGTTTTATTTACAAGTTTTTCACAGTTTTTTTTAAAACAGCACTACAAGTAAATTTTTCCGGCCCATTTGTGGAGCGAAATTTTTTCCCAAGGGTTATAAAGCTTGTTACGGGGTTCATTTGGAGTCAAAAAAGTTGTGTATTTTCATATCGGGTATCTTCATCAAACGGTTTTGTACATTTTAGAAAAAAAACAGAGTCAGACAAGAGGGGGTCTTCACCTGCGAGTGGCAGGCAAAACATTCCCCGGGAGCGGCCCAGGTGGCACAGCAAGGGGAAATCGCAGCGGGTACTCGGTGGGGGGGCCACAACTGCCGCTGTCACTAGGGTTGTGTTGTTCAGCCCCCCAATGGTTTTTGTTTGGGTTTGGGACTAGGTCATCACTTCCTCCCAAGACATCTGACAACCCCACCCAAGAGTCGTGGGAAACTCACAAAACAACCCTTATTTGGCATGGCCCGGAGCGGGTTTCAGGGGGGGGGGCCCCTCCCTGTCCTCAACCGCCCTGTCCCCCGGGTTCCCCGCCGGATCCTTGTGGCTGGTTCAGCGCCCTTTTTAACGGGGGTTTAACCCAAATTTTGGGGGGCAGTCAGCAGTATTTGGGCAGCGAAGAAATGGGGCAATACCCCCCTGCTTCTTAAATTGATGGGGAGAGTGGCATGGGGGGTTTTTTTTGGGGCTTTAAAGCCTCGCTACCAAAAAACCGTTGGGGAAAAGCATGACAATAAAAACACTCATAATAAAACAGGGTTTTTTGAACCGTTTCTGTTTACACCCTAGTTCAAATGCGGTAGGGAACTTGAATGAAGGAACCATAACTACGGAATTTTTTAGGTGTTTATTTTGCATTCTGTCCCTTTGTTGCGGTTTCTGAAACAAAACTGGAAGGGCGAAAAAAAAAAAAAGACGCTGCAAAACTGGCTTTGATAAAAAAGGGGAAGGTCCTCCCCTGTTAAAAAAGGGGGTTTGGGGGAAAAAGGGGGGTCCTCCCCCTGTTAAAGGGGAAAAAGGGGGGCCCCCTGAAAGGGGGAAAAAAAGGGGGGGCCCTCCCCTGTTAAAGGTGGAAAAGGGGAGGCCCTCCCCTGTTAAAAGGGGTGGAAAAAAAGGGGGAGGCCCCCCCTGTTCTGTTCATCAATTTCGCCCTGTTTAAAAAAATTTTTCCCCTGTTAAAATTTTATTAAAAATTCCCCCTGTTAAAAATTTTTCCCCGTTCTTTAAATTTCCCCGGGGCCCCCTTTTAATATATTTTTCCCCTTTCCCTAAATTTCCAGTTCATAATTTTCCCCGTTAAATTTATTCCTGTTCATCATTTCCCCGTTATATTTGTCTGCCATTTACCCCGCCCCCATTTTCCCCTTCCCTTTTTTTTTTTTTTTACCCTGCCCTCGAACCCCGCCGCCTCCCCCTGACCTGGGGCCCTGACCTTTTGACTACTTTTTTTGTCTTACATTCGGTCCCCGCTGTCCCTTTGGCCCCAAACGAAAGCTAGTCGTGCCGGGGTACGCCTGGTAGGACCCGCCACGAAAGCCACCCCTTGGGCAGGCTCTGGGGGAACCCGGGGCCTCTGACCCGCCCGGGCGGGGCCCGCTCCCCGTTGCGGGGGTCCAACAGCCACTACCCGTGTTTACAATGGCTGAAGTAATGCCAATTTCCTGGCCCCTTTCTTTGAATGGTGCAGATCCCCACTTAAAGGGGGGAAAAACTGCAGTACCACCAACGGGAAGGATCGGTAGCTTCTGCACTTAGGATGGGTGACGCATACGCTGTCCTTGGCAATCGTCTTGGGGAACGACTGCTGGCACCATGAGGCCAGGAGCAGGGATCTGGACCCCGGGAGAAGAGTAAACAGGGGGTTGTCTTCGGCGGCTGGGGAAACCCTGATCCCGAAATGGGGGGCTCCTGGGGGTTTCAGCTTTGGGCAGGATGGACCACAAAATCTGAAACACGTATGGTGACCCCGCATGATGTTATGCAGGAACGTGGTATAACGTTCGGTCCCCGGTTGCTTTACTTTGTGGCCCCAGATTGACATTAGCCACTTGCCTCCTCTGGTGTCTTTGCAAAAAACGGCACACCGCCAGTAGTTTTTTTACCACCAAAGTACGCACTGATGACTTTACGCCGCTGACCCGGGGGAAAACCCTGGCCCCCACTTTTGGGACCCCCAAAGTGGGGGGTTAAAACTGGGCCCTTTGGCTCCAATCTCGCAGCGCCACCCTGCGACTCCGGCCACACTACCACTCGGGGCCCCCATGCCCGACAGCAATTCGTCTCTTTCCCTTGAAAATATGAAACCTTGTACACTGTTGGTCTGGGTCAACTGATAGCATCACATGGCTTTAAACCCCCCGAGGATGCCCCAACTTTTACTCCCGGCCCCGACATTAACCCCTTAGTCCCCAAAACCCGATTTCCCTTTTCCAAAGCCTCCCCTTTTTCTCCTCCCCTCCCAAAACTTAAAGTGAGAAACGGAAGCCCGGGGGGGGACAAGGGAGTCGAGGGTGGGCGCCCCTTATCCCAGGCGAAAAGGGGGGGTAAAAGGGCATGGGGTGGACTGAATTTTTTGTTTGGGGGGGATTTTTGCCTGTTTAACTAGGGGACCAGAATAACTTGTCCAGCCCGCCTGCTTCCCCGGTCCCATGTCGATCGGCTACATCGATTGTTTTGCCCGTCCCCCGCCCTCCTCAACGTGGCGCTGTACAAAGCTGACCTCGCAACATAACCCCCCTTGCAACTCTCCCCATCACTATTTGCCCGCTTCTGCAAGAAAAGGGGTCTTCCCCACCTCTTTGTGCCCCCGTCCTCAAATAGTGGGGCCTCCTGTTAGTGGGAGGGGCCCCAGCACATAGTAGTTTCTCTGGCTTTTGGGAAAAGGAGGGACGATGGGTTGGGCCCGGTGGGCCCCCCAAAACCCAGCCAACAAAGGGTTGTTGGACAAACCCCCCACTTTGGCTGGGGTTGTCAATGCATTGGAGAAAGTGTATTTCCTAGTGTGTGGCAACACATGGGGTAGATGACACGGATGCTGTTTCCCCCCCCCCCCCCAAATGATCCCGCTGTGAATCCCCTTTACGGCCATCGTGGGGTCCCCGGGAACCCCCTACTGTGTTTTGAGCTTGGTAGATCGGCCCTCAGCTTGTTTTTCTCCAGCTGTCGCTGCCATGACTTTATCAGGCTACATTCCCGCTTCAGTTTTTTGGTCAGTTTTGCCCCGTTAAGTTGCCCAGGGAATTTTATAGTGAAGCGATTCTAAGGGGGTGGCAGTCATGCGTTTTCATACTAAAACACAGCATTGTATGAAGACCAAACCAAGCTCCCTCTGCATATTTAAGCATGGCACAGCGTTCTACAGCACCCTGCAGGCTCTGTGCAGCCTGGAAATAGCTGTTTTTTAACGCGATTCGTCCCGAAGCAATTTGGACCAAAACTAATTTTGTCGGAAAATTCGGCGAAGTCACCGAATCGAACTTTTGAAAAATTCGCCCATCTCTACCCTCTATACAGCCAACTCAGAACCCAATTTATATAGCATCACATACCCAGTGAATGGGTGATCAATGATTCTTAGAATTCCCCTTTAACCATTTTGTTTTCTATGTATATGGTATGTGTTGTGGATGAACGTGTTTGTTACCTCCAGGGGAGTAAAGGTGATTTTTCTAAACACAAGCAGAACCACATTAAAAATGACCTAAGGCCTCTCTACACATGTCTAACTTAGTAAATTCTTGTTTTCCCTGTGAAATAACACTCTTATAACTCTGTGTTGTGCTCTGTTATTCCTTCTAGAAATGTGTTACTGAATCTGTCAGATGGGTGTTAACTATTAAGGGGGTGTGTCCATTGTACAATTTGACATTGTCCAATCAAAAATATCTCTAACGGCATTGTCAGATTTCAATATGCAAAAAATGTCTTTATTTTTTCAACCCGTTAGTCACAGCACACAATCAAAAACTTGTACCTGGCCAGGGACTTCTACTATGGACATCAATGAGAGACCGGAAACGTTGGGGATGATGCTCTATGTTATGTGCCTTTTACCCAGACCACAAGTTTTTGATTGTGTGCTGTGACTAACGGGTTGAAAAAATAAAGACATTTTTTGCATATTGAAATCTGAGCGTGCCGTGCAAACTTTCAGGGGAAAAAGGGAACCACAATACCGTATTTTTCAGATAATTAGACGCACCTAGGTTTTAGAGGAGGAAAATAGGAAGAAAAAAATTTGAAGCAAAAGGTGTGGGCTGAAATGTAGTTTTTTTTGGGGATACATGTGACTTTTTGATCACTGTTTATTTACATTTTTTTGTGGATAGTAAATACCCCCAAAAAACCACAGTTTTGGCATTTGGAATTTTTTCTCTTCTATGCTGTACAGCGTACGTGATAAATGATGTTATATTTTAATAGATTGGACCTTTACGGATGTGGTGTTACCACTGGATTTAAACTTTAATTTAATTTTTTTTTTTTTACTTTAATACACAGTCCACTTGACCACTAGTGGGCAAACTTCCTTGTCCTATAGGCAGGGTGTAACAGGTGCACATACATGGCAGCTGTGGAAGCCTGCATGAGGCTTCAGCTGCCATTGCAACCGATTACCCCTCTGCAATTACACTGCAGGTGGTGATCGGTCAGAGGAGCATTCAGCTGGCGGCGGCGGAGGTGATAAGACCAGGCTCCATCCCTGCTGCCAGCAGCACCCGTCGCCTGCCTGGAGAGGCCGCCCATGCCCACCCGCACCAAGCGGCTGTTTCCACTGCCTGCCCGCACCAAACGGCCGCAGACTTCCCTCACAGTCTGGTCCCCGAGCACAACGAGCGGCCTCCGTCAGGACCCATTGGCTTACTGCAGCTTCCTGCAGCATCCGCCGCCAGCTTCCTGCAACATCGCCGCACTTCAGTCTCCTGCCGGCCCAATATTGTACAGTCTAGGCCGTAAGTGCTCGATTCGGGCCGTGGGTGCTCGGCGGCTACTGAGTCTCGGCGGAGGTCGCTCGTTGGCAAGCGCTCGATTCGGAATATACTTGGACTATAAGATACACCCATGTTTTTCCCTCAAATTTTTGGGGAAAAAAGTGCGTCTTATAGTCCGAAACATACAGTAATTTAAAGAAGTGCCGGACTATGGGGCTATTGTCATATTGTCCAATCACACCCCTTGAAAATTGAAATGGTAACACCCAGCTGGCTGCTTCAGTACTAAACTTCCAGAAGGAATAACAGAGGAACAGCACAACACAGAGTTATAACAGAAGATGCTTCAGAATTGTTATTTTATAGGGAAACACAATTTACTAAGGCAGACATGTCGCAGGTCCTCTTTAACCCCTTAACGACCGCCCACTGACTTTTGGAGTCAGCTGGTGCGGGTCGTTCGTCTACAGCGACGTCTTTTGGCGTCGCTGTAGACTTCGGGGTTTGCAGCCCCGATCCCAGAGCATGTCCTGTGAGCACCGGGGAGCGGAGAAAACCTCCGCAACCTGATACTTTAACCCTTTGATTGCGGCGGTGCGCTACCGCAGTGCAATCAAAGGGTTCCCTTGCTCTGTCGGGTGATCGGAACACCTGGTGACCCGACAGAGCTCGGACAACGGCTGCACAGTCAGTCCTGGGGACCTAGAGTGGCCCCAGAGCTGTCTGTGTAACAAGCCAGTGATCAGGCCAGCTGTCCTGAACACTGCCTGTGTCAGAGTGACACAGATTATAATGTATTAATGAATATGCTAATACATTACTAAGTGTAAAAAAAAATAAAATGTAAAACCGTTCTCCCTTCATGGGATTAAACAAAAAGTAGAAAAAAACCCCATAAAAAGTGTAAAAAAAAGAATAAAAAATAAATAAAAAAAAAAATAAATATTTAATAAAAAATAATTGTGCATAAATTACACACACAAAAAACCCTACACATATTAGGTATCCACATAACCGTAATAACCTGTAGAATTAATCTAACAAGTTATTACGTGTGAAATGTGAATGGTGTAAATAAAATGTAAAAAGCAAAATACATTTTTAAATAAAAAAAAAAAATTCAGCAATTATTTATAAGTGAACTTAAACTATTCCCCCATAAAGTACAACTTGTCTCGAATAAACAGAGGCCTCATCCAACTGCGTCATTGAAAAAATAAAAAATTTACAACTGTTGAGACGCAAGGAGGCAAGAACTAAAAAAAGTTCTGGTCATTAACTACTTTTCAGGCCTGGGAGTTAAGGGGTTTAAGGCTTCCTTTAGTGTTCTCAAAGATATTTGTAAGGTAAGATAAAATCTAATGAACTGAAGAGTACAGAATAGAGGTTAGGAGTGGCTGGGTGGATAGAAATGTCAGAAAAAAGATCAGTCGGTTGATAAGATTATTTAGTACAGTAATCTAGACACATCCATAGTCAATATGATAGTTTGTATAAAGTCCCATTTAGTAAACCACAATAATAAAACCGCCCAACAATAATGGTCCTTATCTGTCTTTAGATTTGTTTCATTATTGCTTAACAGTGAAGAAATTAGAGACAAAGCAATTAATTATTGAATGAATAGCCAAAATGGAACCTGCTCTTGGTCAGCAGATCTTGAGCGTAGCGGTAGTTATATAACACATCGATATACTAAAAAAGGAAAGCAATCAAGGCAATTTACTAAGATTGTATACTGTACTCCCCTGGTCCGGTATAAAACAGTGGTTGAAAGATTTAATATTGTCTACTGTACAGAATGTCTACCTGATGCTACATTTTAGATAAACACCTGCAGGGGACATAAAGCATTACACAGTGCCCCTTATAGTAATATATAATAGATAAGAATCTATTCAGAATCCCTTATTAGGCAATATTTTGTTGGGCCCTATGTCTCTTTCTTATGACAGTTGGATGGCAAAAAAACATCTAGAAACTCAGACCTCATGTATGAAAACTGACTAGGTCTAAGACTTTCCTTGTTGCCCATAGCAACCAATCAGAGCTCCTCTTCCATTTCATATAGTTCTCTAAAAAAATTAAAGGGAAGCTGTGATTGGTTACTATGGGCAACAAAGAAAGTCTTAGACTTAGAAAGTTTTCATACATATCCCCCTCAATTTTTATCTACCGAGTCAAACTGTAATTATACATAAGACGTAAGATTACAGTTATCACAATTCTAGAAATTCAGTTCTCTGGATGAAAAGTATTGAGGTGAAAGATGTGTCTTTAACCCCTTAACGACCTTGGGCGTATGAGTACGTCCCAGGGCCGCTAAGGGGCTTTGCAGGGGGTTCGCGCCGCGTCCCCCCCACACAGCCGCCGGGTGTTAGCGGCAAATCGCCGCTAACACCCGGCAGTAACAGCGCCGGCGGATGGCTCCGCCCGCTGGCGCTGTTTAACCCATCAGACACCGCGGCAAAGATGGCCGCGGCATCTGAATTAAACGGGATTGGTGCCACGCACGATCGTTACGGTCATCGGCATCAGCTAAGCTGCGCCGATCTGACGGACACGGTGGTGGTGGGAGCCCTGTGAAGGCTCGCGTCACTTACTCTGGCCGGTTTGCCTCACTTCCGTCCGCAGACAGGAAGTGGGGAAACCGCCATCTTTGTAAAACCCTAATGCATTGCCTATGCAATGCATTAGGTTGTATTAACAATCGCGCCACCCAGTGGTCAAGTACCATAGGTGGCCTCAATGTTGCAGTAAAAAAAAAAAAATAAAGTTTTTAAAGTACAAAAAAAATAAAAAAGTATTAAAAGTTTAAAATCACCCCCCCTTTCCCATTTTACAAATAAAATCATTAAAATAATAAAAAAAGTTATACATATTTGGTATCGCCGCGTCCGAAAAAGTCTGATCTATAAAAATATAACAACATTTATCCCGTACCCTGAACACTGTAGAAGAAAAAAAATTCCAAACGCCAAAATTGCGTTTTTTGGTCATTTTACGTCACTCAAAAAATGGAATAAAAATATCAAAAAAGTCGCATGCATTCCAAACTGCTAGCATAAAAAGTACACTTCAGCCCGCAACAAAATGCACCCTCATGACGTCCGTGGGTGTTAGTACAAAAAAGTTATTGGTCGCACAAAATGGCGCTGTGGCGCAAATTTCAAAAATAGAAAATGTTTGGAATTTTTTTACGGTACCAAAACATAACGGAAACCCTACATGTTTGGTGTTGCCGGATGTGTAACAACCTGTAGAATACAGATAACACATTATATTTACCGAACATTGAACGCCGTAAAAGCAAAACCCCCGCAAACATGGCGAAAATACATTTTTTTTTCACAATTTGTCCCACTTGAAATTTTTTTGGTTTCCCAGTATATTCTATAGTATAGTGAATAACACCATTAGAAAGTAAATCTTGTCCCGCAAAATAAAAGCCCTCATGTGTCTAGTTTGGTGTAAAAATAAAAAAGTTATGGCTTTCAGAAGGCGTGGTGGTAAAAACGAACGTGTCACCAAAAAAAAAAACGCCTGGTCCTTAAGGGGTTAATAACTCAGATCACCTAAGGAAAAGAAAAACTAGGTCAGTTATTGGCCGCTAAAGGTTTTAGTTCTGCAACCTTGTGTCAGATAATCCCTAGCCATTTTTCTACTAGTGCTATAATTAGAAGTTTTGCACAGAGGTAATACTCAGCCACCTGTGGTACCTCTGTTGTTATGCACACACAAGAAATGATAAAAGAGCTTGCACTGAGCCTTGCTTTTATCCATGGCCAAATATGACACCACATCAGGCCATGCATCCAAGCACCCCAAGCACACCCAATCATGAGCAGTTTCCTCCAGCAGACCAGTGCCAAAACAGTTGCTGTTTTTAATCAGAACAGAGAATAGCTGGGAGCCTCATGCCCTGAAATGTATAGGGGCCTGGAAAAGCACAGAGAGAGATGAGATTGTTTAGTGTAGGTTCCCATCTGAATTGAGGACACCTTGGTATCTGTGGATGATGGTCCCTCACGGTTTTGATGAAAATGAAAAGCCTCAGATTCTCAAATATACTATAGACAGCAGAGGTGCACTTTGAAATAATTCACATATTCAGTGGTTATATATCTCTTGGTATTTCTAGCTGCTGGTTAGTTTCTACGTATTTTCAAAACAGTGGCGTTATCAGGGTCTATAAAGATATAGTTATGTAAAACAATATATTTTATATAAATAGCTATATGATAATTTTCTATGTATGATGTCTCTTTATAATGGTTATATAGTTACCAAATCACAGCACCATACAAGAAACAAATATTATCACAATTCCTCCACCCGCCTACACTCATAGGGGCTCCTGGGCAAATGCCTAGTGTGCTCAAGGGAAAAGACAGTCCTGTTTTAACGAGTTCCTGACTAGACTGTTAACCCACCTTTCAGACCAGGCACATTTTATTTTGTTTAAGTACATGCAGGTTTGAATGCTAAAACGCTTTCTTGTTACTTCTTTTTCACCTTTTTTTCTAGGATTTTATCTCTATGTAAATTTTACATACAGTGTCCGGGAAAATGGTAAAACATCAAACTGTGGAAAGCATATTTTTTTCATTAGCAAAAGGTGGCACTGAGGTAAGTTTATTAGCTGTGTCACATTATCGTTATGGACGTTATTACATACGTGACAAACAGTTTTAGAGTTGCCTTTTTTTATAGAATTTTTTTTATTTTAGAAATTGTGACCCCATAATTGTCAGAAAAAGACCTTTGGGGTGTATTTTTACATTTTCTATTTCTGATACCCCTTGCTACTGGGCTTGATATATTAGCATTAGTTACAGGGGAACTAAAGCCACCTGTACTCACTGGGGCAGATTTATCAACAGTGTCTTAGGGTACTTTCACACGGTGCGTTTTTGATGCGTTTATTCAATGCGTTTTTTGTGCAGGAAGGCAGAGCAATTAATACTGTACATTGCTGCACAAAAATTGCGGCAAAAATCGTGGTAAAATCGCTGTAATTACCGCGATTTTTGCCGCGATTTTTGTGCAGCAATGTACAGCATTAATTGCTCTGCCTTCCTGCACAAAAAACGCATTGAAAAAACGCATCAAAAACGCACCGTGTGAAAGCACCCTTACTTTTAGACAGTATAAAGTTAGACTAGATGGTCTTACAATGTGCCACATTTATCATAGTGTTGATAAATCTGGTACAGGTTAGAACTGTCTAGTCTAAGTTTGTACCACAATTAAGTTGGCTTACTTTTACGCCAGAAACTGCGACAAAATTCTGTCGCATTTTTTGTCACATTTAAGACACCCCCCCTTTCCCATAAAGTCACACCCATTTTTATGAGGTCACGCCCCCTTTGTCGGACGAGGCATAGAAGCATCTGAAACTGTCTAAAACACAGTAAATGTGGCGAAAAGGTTGTTTTTGGAGAAAATGGAGCCAGAATTCTGCCGCAATAGCCTTGATAAATCTGCACCACTGTTAAGACTAAGCATTTTGTAGCTAGCTGACAACAGCAATCTGTCACCGCTGGAAAGCAGATAGCCTGAAGTCTTCCTACTAATCTGTATATAAAGCACACATTGAGTGCTGTGTATACAGATATCAGGAAGGCAGAGATTGCCATAAACCATCCCTGCCTTCTCACTAGAGAACAATATCACAGACAGAAGATGAATCAAACATAAGGGTATTAACAAAATCACAGAAAAGAAAAAAACTCTATTAAAAAATTAATATCCAGTTTCAAAAGCTGTTGTTTTGTTGTGTTTTTGGCTGAGTATCAGTTATCTTTGTAAGGGTGACACCAGGGCTTGAGAGGGTGAGTCATCGGGAGCAGGGCCGCCCTTTTCAGGGCGATGATCCTGTAGATTTTTTGCAATATGATAACAGGGATTTAATAGGGACAGTGACAGTGATTTATCTATTTGTTCTAGGAACCCGGTAACTGCTTGGACAACGGTTTTACGTGATTACTTATTTATGTAAATCTGTGCTTATATTTTAAGCCAGCAAACGATGACTCCCTGATCTTTATGTATATATTTTTTCTCATCAACGTGGTTATCGTATAGGGTTTGTATAAGGGATATTCATATTTTAAATAATTGAAATAAAAATTTATGTCTTAATAGGGTTTTTCTCTTTTCCGTGACAGGCTGTCCGCTGCTGACAGCCAGCTCTCCACTCTTGGAGCTGCATGATGGTAGTGCAGCTGCAAACTCTGCAGAGACATTCCTAAACTTTCTTGTAGAATTGTATACATGTAACCTGGACATTTAAAGTCAGTGAGTGGTCATCAAATAGTTAATATTATAGTCAGTTCTAAGATAAAATGATTGCTGCAACCCCCAAAATATGCAGTTTGTAAAACACAGCTGTAATAAGTGTCTGAATATTTTCTTCATTTTCAACAGAAGTCTGGGCCCTGAAATCTACCTTCTGTTTTATCATAGACACTGGATGCTGCTCTGTAGTGCTTTCCACTACATCTCTACCAGTCCAGATTGCTTTATTCAGTGTATAGAATTTATTTTATATTATAGCAAGGATAGAACTGTATACTACATGCAAGACTATCAAGTAAGGAATCATGTACATTGGTGTATTAGGGCTTCCATAGACCTTCATGAGGCCTCTGTTACAGAAAAATACACCACTTTTATTTTGTTGTATTTTAGATTATTCTTCACGCTCCAATGGACTGTACATAGAAAAGTATTGTCTCCAATAAATTTTACTCCAATCTTTCGATCTAGAGAGTAAGTGAGAGTCTGTGGCAGTGTACAGAGACTATAAAGACTGTATACTATATTATAGTAAATGGAGCTTGTAAGAGGGGGGGGGGTAGTGACTGTGTAAATCATTGCTTTTCAGTTTTTAGGATATTCTTTGACAAAATAATAAATGTAATACACTGAGGATGACTGCTTACATCAACATGGATCTACTACAGACATTTCAGAAACATTTTTGGGCCGTACAAATATCCTGCAATATACCTGACAGCAAGTCTGATCCAGTTACTTTTTCTACGTGGTTAGATTCTGAATTCTATGTTCTGGTTCCAACATGGCCAACATTTAATATTTATTTGTTGGCTTTCACTGCTATGGTTAAGATAAAGAATCAGTGTTTTCAAAAGTAATTACACCAGCATGTGATTGTATGCCATAGTAACTATAAATACGATCTCTATAAAAGTCCAAGTACATATGTAAATGGGAACTGTGTACAAATAGCATTTTGCTAATTAGTGTTCAGTAATTCACGTAACAGACTCCTTTTTCTGGAGCATTAAAGTAATTTGCATAATGAACATGTTTTAACTTTTCACTAATTTGCTGTTGCAGTTTATGCTGTTGCTAGATCACATGTTGGAATAATACGGGTGATTTAGTTTAGCCTTGACCCATGGGGCATTGAGAACACAGTAGGTCTAAACACAAAGTATTGAGTGCTTTGTGGCCTATTATTTTTAAGAGGCACACAAGATGTTATACTCAGAGTTAGTGGAACGGTCATTCACTGAAAGATCTTGCAAGCATGGGACAGGATAATCTGCTGAATGAAATATGAGCAGAGACCCTGTCCTGTAGAGCACAGATTGCATGACTGTCCTTGTATTACTTGATTCTAAACAGGTTCAAAATTATATGTACATTATTTTTTTTAGAGGAATTGGAAATATTTTTTTAAGATCTACAGCTCAAAATTCCCTGCTTCTTCCTTTTAAGCAACCATACTTTTTTTTTTCTGATTCTTCTTGTAACTGGGGCTGATTTATTAGCATCATTTACAGAGGACATACAGCCTCCTTAACTCACTGTGGAGCTGATCTGGGTTTGTTTAGATTTAGCAGCTCATATAGTCGCCTAGCCCCAGCAATCAAACGAATGCCACCGCCGGGAAGCAGGTAGCCTGAAGGCAGCCTACTAATTGAGTGCTGTTTTATACAGCGATCAGAAAGGCAGAAATGGTAATCCACTGTCCCTGCCTTCTCACCAGAGAGCCTGTCTGTTGCTGACAGCCAGCTCCCCACTCCTGCAGCTGCCTAGTCACAGTTCAGCTGCAAACTCTGCAAAGACATTCTAGAACTTTCTTGCAGAACTGATTGCCGGTTACCCAGATTTTGGGGGACATGTATGAACAGGGCTGTGCCAGAAGTCTGACGTCTTTTCAGCCCGAAAACTAGCGCAGCCCCACTCGCTCTATTTTTAATCAGGCACACTCCAATATTAGGCGCATTACAGAGTGCCCGTGGCACTTTGTAATGCACCTGAGATCGGGGGGCGTGCTGGAGGCGTGTCGCACTACAACCGTACGAATCTACACATTTATGCGTTTAATATGGCAAATCAAGGCGCATTACTGCTGGAACAGGTAGAGCACTTTAAAAGTGATTTACCTGAGCCAGAAGTACCGCTTTGTAGCTAGAAAGCGCTAAATCTGTGACCTGCAGTAGAACAGGTTCATAGATTCAGGCACATTCTACGCTACAAATGTGCGCAAAAAATGGTGTCTGGGCGCCAAAAATCATGCATGTCACCCTTAAAGTCATTGGGTGGTTGTCAAACAGTTAATATTATAGTCAGCACTAGGATAAAATGATTGTGTACAATTACCTGAATTCTGACTTAAGAGTTTTTGTATAGGACTTATGCATTAAAATATATAATGAATCAGAATGTAATAAGCTCCTAAGCTCCTCCTAGTGATAGCTGCAGGCAGACAGAATATTATTATTTAATTTAGTTCTATGCATGTGAAAAAACTAAGCTCCATCCAATTTGGACATCTATTAAGATCTTAAATCAGCACAGTTAAAGGGGTTGTCCGTTCTTTTCTTTTTTTTAATTAATTAGGCTCACTATGGGATACATTTTATTTATAGACTTTAGTGATGTTATGTGTTTTTTCTGTTTGTGTTTTTTTTGTTTATTTTTATTACTATATGTTTGGCTGTAAGCGATGTTGCTTCATCCAAAATGTCATCTCTTACTACTGCATACCCTATAGGAGCACTGGCTGACCTGCTGACTACCGCGCATGTATGTTGTCGCTGCTATAATGTAGCCGCCTACTGCCCTCCCCGCATGTATTGTCACACTACTATGTATTGTGTGACGTATGGTTCGAGGAAAGCTGTAGACTGCTACAATATAGAAGCGCCGGCCAGCCTGATGACTAGTGTGCAGCTGGGTATGCGTTCTGATGGGCCAGCGTGCTAATCAGCAGCCTAGTTGATGCTTCTGTACTGTACCGCCCACAGCCTTCCTCGAATGAAACGTCATACTATACAAAGTAGTTTGACAATGCATTTGGGAAGGGCGGTTGGAAGGTACACTATAACAGTGAAGCATGCGTGCTAGTCAGCAGGCCAGCTGGCGCTTCTGTATTGTATGCAGTAGTAAGGGATGGCGTTCTGAATGGAATGTCATCACTTACTGCCATACACATAATAATAAAAATAAATGCTAAAAAAGAAGCAGAAAAAACATATAACATCAATAAAGTCTTTAAGGCCTCGTTCACACGGCTTATTTTGCCGGGTTTGCGCTTCAGTACGGCGCCAATCCGTCGGAGTCATTACGGTAATCCGCTGCTCTCATAGAGAACAGTGGATTCCGTCGCTCCTCCGCGCTCGGCGAATCCGCCGGGCGGGGAGAAAGTGACATGCACATTATTTACGGCGCGTACGCGTTGTCTATGGGGCCGGGGAGCGGCGCCCCTGCCGCGCTCCGGCCCCGCCCCCGTCCCGCCCCTTATTCACGGTGGATTTGTGAGCGCACAAATCCGTCGGGAATAAGCCGTGTGAACACGGCCTAAATGTAATCCGTAGGGAGCCTAATTAATTAAAAACAAAACAGACAACCCCATTAAGACCATGTTGGACCTAAAATGACAGTGTTAAAATGTGGACGTTTACTTTAAATTTTTTAGGTTTCTCTAGGATTGTTTATTAGGTTTGACAGTACCTAACTCCAGCCTCCTACTGTCTAAATAGCTGACAGGTCACAAGGTATTTACCAGAGAATTGTTTTTAACAAAGGTTGTACAGAAAAAATTAAAGTTAAAATTAAAATTAAAAAGACTTTATACAAGGGATGCAAAATGTTAGAATACATATCTGTTATAAAAAATATTTTCTTACCACAAGAGAGAAAGAAACACACGCCATCTTCAGAAATTCCTCAGGGAAAACCAGTAAGTGAACTTTTTTCATAGAGTCTTCTTTCTTGTATTTTAGTAGCTATAAGGTAAAACAGGGCTATGTGACCAACATAGAAGCTAATAAACAAAGAAATATAACTCAGCTAAGGAAGTTGATGGTTCACATGGCAATACTTATAATTCAATGAAATATGACATAGCATAAAATCAAATTTGTTACAGGTATTTTAATTGGGGAGTTAATCATAGACATGCAATAACCTATTAAACTTGGTCGAATATGCATGTAATGTATGGAGGTCAAAAGGAAAGAGCACCTGTCAAACGTCTCCGGTGCCACATTTTACAATGGGGAACAAAAAAATGTGTAATTAAGGGCGACATGTATGAAGGAAGGCGCGTCAAAGTGAATAGTCGAGTCTCATTTTCAGTGTATAATGCACCTGAATGTATGAAAGGGGTTTTTGTGCGTTCAGAAATGGTGTCTAAAGTTCATCGCGCCTCGTCTATGTGTTAGGCGCATTACGGAACTTAGGCGCATAAGTAATGCACCTAACATGTATTAAGGTTATAGACAGGCTGGAAATAAGAGAAAAATCATTAGAATAGCATGTCAGTGAATAGAAACTATGGTACTGATCCTGCTTGGAGGACCACAGGTCCCAGCAATACCTGTGCTGTGCTGGCTCTTGCTGTATGTAGAATAAAGGGTGAGAGCAGCAAAAATAAATTTCAAATTTAATGTAGTAAAAGTTTAAAATATAAAAATCTGAACAACCAAATCAGTGGGTTATTTAATGTAAAACTAGTTTAAGATTCTATGAATTTTAAATACATTTTATAGAAGATATTTCTATATTTTGGGGACATTATATATTTTTATATTAATTTTATATGATCACATTTTTCATTAAATTTAAATAATTGAGAAATAAGGAACATTTTTTCCCCTTACAGCAAATCTAGCTTCACTTCGAATCCTCAGACTCAGGCAGACCACATTCACATAGGTCTGCCTGTCAGAGCAATAATGCTCCTAGTTTTGCCGAACCACATTCATATATGTGTCTAATATTACGAGTGTGGTGCAACACACCTCCATAACGCCCCCAGAATGCCCCCAGAACACCCCTTCATGTTAGGCGCATTCAAAAGTGTTGAGTCTTACGAACAATGCGCCTAACACATTCATTAGGTGCATTAAACATTGTAGCCGGTTCAGTTAGGTGCATTGTATGCCAGAAAAAGGGTGAAAAACCCTTTCATACATGTCGCCCTAATTGTTTCAGAAAATCTGCAGTATGCAGTATGTAGGAGGGCAGCTGCTGACATTTAAGGGAGTTTTCTCATCATGCTGTTTCACAGAGCCCGCTCATCACAGCCAACTTCATCGCTGCCATGATTTTTGTTTCACTATTTTCTGCCCCACACAGGAAGTAGTGAAGCCGCCATATTTGAAAACCTTAATGCATTGTCTATACAATGCATTAGGCTGTGTAAATGATCACACCCCCTAGTGGTAAAGCACCCTAGGGGGACTTAGGCCCTCATGTATGAACCTGTTTAGATCTAAAACTCACTTTTTTGCCCATAGGTTACTATGGGCAAAAAGAGTGAGTTTTTAGACCTAAACAGTTTCATACATGTGTCCCTTAATGTAAAGTAAAACACTTTAAAAAAATTTATATATATATATATATATATATATATATATATATTATATATATATATATATATATATTATATATATATTATATTCATTCAATAACCCCCCCTTTTTCCATTTTGCAAATAAAAAAATGAAATAACAAAAAAATTCCATATATTTGGTATGTGAAAATATAACATCCTTTATCCCATACGCTGAACTTCGTAGAATAAAAAAATTCCAAACACCACAATTGCATCTTTTGGGCACTTCAGGTTCCCTAAAAATTGGAATAAAAGTGATAAAAAAGTCGCATGTATTCCAAAGTGGTACCAATAAAAAGTGCACTTCAACCCGCAAAAAATGCACCCTCACTCAATTCTGTACGTAGAAGTATAAAAAAATCGCAGAAAATGGCGCCACTGCCATACTATAGTACTTTGGTACTATGACATAATGAAAACTCTACATGTTTGATGTTGTCGGAATTGTATCAATCTGCAGAATACAGAAAACACATCATTTACACCGGAAAGTGAACACCCTAAAAAAAAAAATCCCCGCAAACATGGTGCAGGTACATTTTTTTCACATTTCTCCCACTTGGAATTTTTTTCCGGTTTTCCCAGTATATTCTATGGTACAGTGAATGACACCATTAGAAAGTACATCTTGTCCCGCAAACTAAGAATCCTCATTTGTCTAGGTAGGTGGAAAAATAAAAAAAGTTATGGCTCTGGGAAGGTAGGGAGGAGAAAACGAACGTGTCAACCAAAAAAACCGCAAAGGTCTTTAAGGGGTTAACTGAAGGGTAGGGTCAGACTGTGTGGTAGCTGTGTGTGGACGTAACCATGCCCACACGCGACTGTCAATGCCTGCATTAGTTTTGGTAAAACAGTAATACTACCAGCCATTGGCATGGTTTCATTCACACACAGCTATCAGACAGTCTGATCCTCTTCAAAAGAGGCTATGATAAATTATTAGGCACAGGCCATTGTGAAACTTGTAGCTGTTTCTGAAAACTAAAGGAAACTCATAATAATGTTATACATAAGCTTTTGAGTATTGCATACATTTTGTATCCCTATATATTTTTATAACCGATATCTAAAATTATGTTAGTTAGACTAGAAATAACTTAAAGGAGCTAAAGAAGCCTAAACATGATTACATGTACAGACGTTTTCTTCGTATCTTTCATTCCTATCACAGCATATTTACACAATTTTGTGGAAATTCTTTTTCAGGTATCTATCACAGTAGTGCGAGACTGGAATGGGGCCAATGCTTGAGTGGGCGTAGCTCATAAGGCAAATCTTAAGACATTGATATATGTCTTTTTTTGCTTTCTATATGAGTTTTAATCCAAAGTTATATTTAGACTAAACAGTCATACATTCCAGGATAGATCCTAATGTCCATATGCATCACTTATCTTCACATGCCTTCTTAATTATCACTGAATAGCATTGTGATAGCATTAAACAGACTTGATAAGAGACTTGAGTTAATCATTTACTATGCTATATGTAGCACCATAGTGGTAATGTTTGAATGGGATGAGAATAATGCAAATTTCCACAGACAAATGATACAGATTCTGGTGTAGATCTGGTGCAGAACTACCACTGCTGATTTTAATGTGAAATAGTGGTAAAAAGGACAAAAGAGACTGTATCATTTTTCTGTCGTGATAAGGAACAGGATCCTGACAGATCCGTATCCATACATGGCAAGTATTTGGTCACTGGATGCTACATGACAGCCAACTTGTTGGACCATCCCATTGAACATATATTTATTTTAAATCAAATTAGCAATTTACATTAGGACCTGTAAAAAAATCTGATGCCTTACCCAGCAGTGTTCCCTCTCGGTCTGTCAGCTATTCTCGTTCAGTTAGTCTCTTGGAGACTACTCTGAGAGATGCTGATTGGAGGTAAGCCAAAAGCATGCTGTTATTCTGAATATACATACTTGTCTACATAGAATAACAGCATGTAGCACTGGTAACATTTTCAACACTTTATCCTCTCCCTTCATTATTTTATACAATCTTATAACATTAATTCTGTCTACAGTTATATACATTTATGATTCACCATACAAAATCAGTCTGGTCTGTTTCATTGTCATGAAGGCAGTGACAGCTGTTTCGTAGAAGGTCCATTTGTTCCCTCCAAAATATTATATATCTGCATAATATAACCTTGCATGTAAAGCCACCGAGTCATCAGCAACAAATGATCCTACTGAGATGTAGTTTGGATAGAAAAGGCTTGTAGGAGCCATACCTGGTGTGAAAGAGTCAGCGTAATCTCCCCGGCAGTCACCGTCTGTTGCTATATCACCTGGATCATGTGTTTACAATTCCTCACTTATACAAGCCTTCACACAGTCCAGACCAGGCCCCTTAACACTTTGTTACACCCACAACACACCTACGACTTCATTCTCTCTTGCAACACAGATTGTAAACACAAGTGGCCTAGTGCACTTTATAAGGGATCGTTGACACAGTGAACTACTCTCTAAAGTATAATTAGGTTTCTGCAAACCAAACTAGCAGACTGTCACCTGATGTGATCTGCTAACCGTACCTTTGATAGAAGAGCAGCTGCTCAGCATTTTTCCCCTTAGTAAACTACATAATTGAATAATTGTATAGAATATAGAATGTCATAATCAATGCTCACATGTATATAATATTTTGTATTAAATGTCTTGCTTTTTTTTTAGTTAAAGGGGTTGTCTCATTACACTGATTCATCTTACCTCAGTTCTGTTTTCTCGGTTTCACTTTTGAATTCAGGGGCGTGTTTACTGGCTTCTACTGGCCTGCTGAGGACACCAGGTCTGTAGCTATAGCGACCACTGCTGGCAGCCTATCAGGAGAGATCAAACAGGTCTGTCACTAACCTGAGGAGCTGATGCAGCCCATACAAGAGAGGAATAGGTAGGACACTGTCAATGGACACATATTGCAAAGTGACTTGTTCTTGCAAGATCTTTAACATAAAAAGCAATCCTTGTAACGAGACAAGCCCTTTAAGAATTTAACACCTCGGACGACATGTATGAAACTTGGTGCCGACACCCCAGTTCTAAATCAATATAGGGTAGTGTAGAACCCGACAGTGTAATGGCTGGTGTAATGGATCCTTTGGACCACTGCAGGCGATGGTATAAGCTGCACCAGGGAGTGGAATCTAAGGGGTTGTTGGCTTTCACCAGAACACGCAGCAAGGCAGGATGGTCTTGCTGCAGCATGTAACCCCCAGGTCGTTACCCCTGGAGCGACTTGCCTGCAGTGGCGGCCGAGGTGTAGCATGGTTCAAAACCATAAAGCAGTCGGGAACAGGCAGGGAGGTCAGGACTGGCGGCAAAGGTTCTTGGTCGAGCGACGGAGGCAACAGGTATGGTACACGGTATAACAGGAACAACTCAGATAACACTTTCTCACAAGGCAATATTCATCCGATAGGGAACTAAGGAAGGGGCAGGATTTAAATAGGGTCAGTGCCCAGTGATAGAAAATCACCACTGTGATGGCCCTTTAAATTTGGCTGAACTGCCATGGGTGCCTCCCCACCACCTAGGGAAAACCGGCGCCAAAGGACTTGGCTGGCAAGATCGAGGACAGGTGAGTAACGGGCAGAGCTGTGAGGGTGCTTCCCTTTCTCCCTGTGGCTCCCTCCCTATTTCGTGCATTTTTCCAGCAATTTATGGTCCAAGATGTTGTCCTCTGGTACGCAGGGCCTTTCTTCTGGCCCAAACTCCTTCCAGTCAACTAGGAAATGTTGCCTTCCCCAAATGGTCTTCATGGCCAGGATCTCTTTTACAATGTAGACATTGGTAGAATCAGCTTCAGGAGAAGGGGAGACGACCCTTGGAGGGAACCGAGTGACTGCTTTCAGGGGAGAGACCTGGAAGGGGTTCAGGATGCGCATCACAGGAGGAAGCCGGAGCTTATAGGTGACTGGATTTATTCTTTTCAGCACCTTGAATGGCCCCAGGAACCAAGGACCCAGCTTTCAGCTGGGGATTTTGAGACGAATGTACTTAGATGACAAACCTTTGTCACCAAGAGCGAAGGTCGGGAGGTCTCTTTTTCTTATCTGCTTTGGCCTTCATTTGGGCAGATGTTCTTGGCAGAGATTTACATGTCTCGCTCCACATAGCCATCATGTCCCGGACCAGATCATCCACAGCGGGAAATCAGACGAAGAAGACAGAGGGAGTGGTGGGCAGGGATGTTGTCCATACCCTATGAAAAAAAGGAGAGGGACTGACAGACTCTGAATCTAAGGAGTTATAAGAGAACTCCGCCCACTACAATAAGCTGGACCAGTCATCTTTACGTGTAAAAACAAAATGGCGGAAATAATTACCCAGGACTTGGTTTTCCCTGTCCACTTGACCATTTGTCTGAAGATGGTAGGCAGAGGAAAATTCCAGCTTAATCTGAGGCTAGGAACAAAGGACCAACCAGAATCTTGCGACAAATTGGACCCCCCAATGAGACAATATGTTGGGGAAGTCCATGCAACAGGAAGATATGCTGGAAGAAGAGGTAGGCGATGCGTGGGGAAGAGAGTAATCCAGACAATGGTATGAAATGTGACATCTTCGTATTACCAGAGGAGGGTGGAAGGTAAGTGATGAAGTCCATCGCAATGTGAGTCCAAGGGTTTTTTGAATAGGTGGCGGTTTCAACAGACCTGCTGGCTTAAGGTGAGAGATCTTGTTGCGGGCACAAGTGGTATAAGATTCCACAAATTCCTTAACGTCTTTAACAAGATCTGGCCACCAGTAGAAAGGAGAAATTAGTTTGCAAGACTTACGAACACCAGGGTGCCCGGCCACCAGAAAGCAATGTCCCCATCTTACTATCCACTTCCGGTCATACGTCTTCCCTGGAGGAACACGTTGTAGGTCTATGGGAGCTGTAGAGATCAGGCATTCAGGAGGTACGATATGCTAAGGAGCTGTCTCTTTTACAATAACCTCAGAAGCACGGGAAAGGACATCAGCCTTGATGTGCTTCTCTGCAGGATGGAAATGGATTAAGAAGTTGACTTGGGAGAAAAAGAGGGACCACCTGGCTTGGCATGGATTTAGTCATAGGGCCATCTAGATTTTTATGGTCAGTATAAATATTGACCAGATGACGAACTCCCTCCAGGAGGTGGCGCCATTCTTTCAAGGACAGTTTGATGGCCAGTAATTCTCAGTCCCCAATAGTGTAATTTTTTTCCACGGGAGAAGAATCCGCACGTGGGGCTCTTGCTTTTAGGACCTTTCTTTGTGAGGACCACTTCAAGATGACAGACAACTTAGTGGATTCCATCTGCTGACCCTTGTCCGAGATGATGTACCCAAGAAAGGGAAGACTAGTCTGGTTGAAGAGGCCCTTCTCCATCTTGACGCAAGAGCGATTATTTTGCAAACACCTCAGTACCTGGTGCATATGGGTCCGATGGGACTCTGGGTCGGGCGAGAAAACCAGAATGTCATCAGGTAGACAACAATACAGGAATGCAGAAGGTCTCTGAAAATGTCACTTACGAATTCCTGGAAAACCGCTGGGGCATTGCACAGACTGAAGGGCATTACTAGGTACTCAAAATACCCACCTTGGATGTTGAAGGATGTTTTCTATTTGTCACCCTCACGGATCCGAACAAGATTATAAGCCCCCGCAAGTCCGGTCTAGATAAAAATTCTGGCACTCTGGAGACAGTCAAAGAGCTCAGTGATTAACGGTGATGGTTATTTAGTTGAGACTGTGATAATCAATGCAATGGCTTAGTGAAATGTCTTTTTTCTCTACAAAGAAGAACCCGGCACAAGCAGGAGAGGTAGACTGGAGATTTTCTTGTAAATAGGCCGACATGGCCTGCGTCTCTGGCAGTAACAGCGGGTATAGCTTGCCCGGGAAGGATAGACCAGGGCAGCAGGTATACAGGGCAATCATATGGACGATAAGGTGGAAGGGTCTTAGCCTGCTTCTCAGAGAAGACATCCACAAAGTCCTGATACAGAGCAGGCAGACCCGGTAGAGGTTTGGGAGGCATCAATAGAGAAGTGGGGCGCACTGGGCGAGGGGCCACTGGGCAGCGAGACTGGCAGTCTTGTACCCAACGCGTGACTTTGCCACAATCTTCCAGTTTAAGCATAAGGTGAGCATGGGCGCGTTGTGCCTCAGATGAGTACCAGGAGAATCACTGAGGAAGAATGGGGTAGCACGCGATCTTCTCCTTATGGAACGCCTCCATGTGAGGGTCACGGTTATTATAAAACTGAATAGGAGTCATAAGAAGTTTCCACCTGCTAATGTGATGTAGATGGCTAGAGGTTTATCTAGGTGGACCACCGGGAGGGGATACTTAGCCACCAGGGAAGCATTCATGACTTTCCCAGCTGACCCCGAGTCCAGAAAAGCAGCAACTTGGAACAATATTCCAGAATCGGTCAAGATTTGTACTGGCATGGTCAGATGTGGAGAGGAATTGTTCGCACCTAGGGACGCCTATCCCATGTAGCCTAGGTATGTGCCTTTCTCGGACGTTGCGGGCAACTCCTGCGGTAATGTTCAGAACTGGCATAGTAGAGGCACAGATTCTCCTCACATCGATGGGACTATTCTTGTTGGGTCAGGTGGGCTCTGTCCACTTGCATGGCGTCTTCCGTGGCCAGCAGCTAGGGAGGCAGTGGAGGCCTTTAGAACACTGGAGCAAGACAACGTAGCAGAGTCTAAGAGGTCGCTGATTTTTACCAGAGCCCGTCGCAAGGTGGACCAACTTGCTGTGGCAAGCAACCCCCAGGTTGCTACCCTGGCGCCAGTGTCGGGTCTGGGGGGGTCTGGGGAACTGGGGCGTGATCTCGGGGGCCCCACTATATGTTTCATGAAAACATTACCAGGCCTCTCGGACATAAAGGGCCATTTTACCCACATAAATAAGTGTGCATAAAACAGAACTGTCATTGTGTAGTTACAAATAGCAAGGGAGTCCTTATATGTCACTAGTCAGGTCTAACATATCATGAAACAGGGCTAAGTAGCTCATCCATATACCCCTCCACACACACACTAATATCCCCCTCCACCCACATACAATATCCCCCTCCACCCACATAACAAATATTCCCCTCCACGCCCATATACAGTTTCCCCCTCCACCCACATTACAATATCCCCCTCCACCCACATTACATTATCCCCTTCAACCCACATACAATATCCCCTCCACCCACATACATTATCCCCCTCCACCCACATTCAATATCCCCCTCCACCCACCCTTACAATATCTCACTCCACCCACATTATATCCCCCTCACCCACATACCAATATCCCCCTCACCCACATACAATATCCTTCCACCCACATACAATTCCTCTCAACCTCCACATACAATATCCCTTCCACCCTCATACAAAATCCCCTCCACCCATACATTATCCCCCTCCGACCTACATACAATATCCCCCTACGCCCACATACAATATCCCCCTCCGCCCACATACAATATCCCCCTCCGCCCACTTACAATATCCCCTCCGCCCACATACACTATCCCCCTCCAATAGTCCACATAAAATATCCCCCTCCACCACATACAATATCCCCCTCATGTTTCACCTTGGTCACGCACCTTCACCACCTCCTAAATAAACTCCCAGCAAGAAAGTAAAAAGTGTAAACTCCTATCACAGGGTAATCGCGACACATGTACATGGCATTATACCAGCGCCAATATAACCTACAATCACCGCCATATTGAGGGGACATATAGAGGTTCAGACAACAGCTCTGGTATAACCTACAAACAACCGCTCATATAGGAGTCCATATAGGAGGTCAGACACCAGCTCATGTTTAACATACAACACCGCCAATTAGAGAACACATAGAGGTCAGACACCAGCTAAGGTCTAATCTACATCACTGCCTATATAGAGCCCACATAGTGGTCAGACAACCCAGCTCAGGTATAATCTACAACACTGCCAGTATAGAGATCCACATAGAGGTCAGACACCACTCAGGTCACATCACATTACATGGAATACAGCTCTGTGATCCAATATAGAATTTACATAACCCCTGAAATAAGTACTCACCGGAGACGTCCTATCTGAGGTGTCGTTGAGTTGTTCTTATTCCCGTTTCTTTTGAATCCGTTTGTTCCCACCCGCCATGATGACTTGTCCCAGCCACAATTCATCCTGCAAAGAAAGAAAATTACACACAAATATTTCTTAGAATCCTGATTTTCCTAGCACCTCTTTACCTATTTCCCACCTCTGTAAAACATGTCCCGGGGGTGGGGGGGAGAGCGGGTACAAGCCATAACTTAGGAGGCCTAGTATCCTAAGGGGTTGGAGGGTGAGGAAATAAGGACTAACCCTCTGGAGATAATGCTACAACTATGGGCTGCTGCCCTCTCAAATATTATTACAAAGGTAGGTAGACAAAAGACCTTTAGAGTAGGTAGGCCAAATAGGCAAAGGCCTAGTCTGTAGGAGTGGTTCTCCCTGGTAGTTGCTTGTGGTAGTTTAGGGTCACTTTTTATATAGGTGCAAGGAGCGTTAGGGTCCCCTTTAGGTAGTTATACAAGCAAGTTTAGGGCTTCATGAAGTAGTATACAAGGCAGTTAGGGTCTTCACATGAAAGTAGTTTACAGGCGAGTTAGGGCTTCCCATGAAGTCGTATACAGGCAGTTAAGGCTCCTTTAGGGTAGTTCTGCAAGGCAGAGTTAGGGGTCCTCCTTTAGGTTAGTGTGCGGAAGTAATGCCCCCCCCCCCCCACTTTAGCTACTGATGGTAGGTAGTCAGGGCCCCTTAGTATTTAGGTGCCTGGGCCCCTTTGTAGTCGGGCCCCCCTGTAGGTAGTCATGGGCGTTCCCTTTTAGGTAGTCAGGGCCCCGCTTGTATTCAGGGGCCTCCGTAGGTAGTCAGGGCCATCTTTAGGTAAGCCAGGGCCCCCTTGTAGTCAGGGCCCCCTTTTGGTAGCCAGGAAAGCCCTTTAGGTAAGCCGGGGCGCCTTGTAGTCTAGGGCCCCCTTTGTAGCCAGGGCACCCCCCTTGTAGCCAGGGGACCCCCCGCTTAGTAGCCAGGGACCCCCATTAGGTAGCCAGGGGTATCCGGGCCCCTGTTGTAGTCAGGGCCCTTTTGTAGCCAGGGCCCTCTTTGTAGCCTGGCCCCTTTTGTAGGCCAGGGCCCCTTTTGTAGCCAGGGCCCCTCTTTGTAGACAGGGCATCTTTGTAGCCGGGGCCCGCCCTTGTAGCAAGGGCCCCCTTTTAGGTTGCCCAGGGCCCCCCTTGTAGTCAGGGGGCCCCCCTTTAGGTAGGCAGGGCCCTTTTGGTGCCGGGCCCCCTTTAGGTAGCCAGGGGCCACTTGTTGTCCAGGGGTCCCCTTGTAGCCAGGAGCCCCCTGTAGGTAGTCATGGGCCCCCCTGGAGGTAGCCAGTGCCCCTTTTGTCGTCAGGGCCCCCTTTGTAGTCAGGGCCCCCCCTTGTAGTCAGGGCCCCCCCTTGTAGTCAGGGCCCCCCCCTTGTAGCCTGGGCCCCCTCCTTGCAGCCAGGGGACCCCTGTAGGTAGCCAGGGACCCCTTGTAGCCAGGCCCCCCTTTGTAGCCAGGGGCCCCCCTTTGGTAGCCAGGGGCCCCCCCCTGGTAGTCAGGGACCCCCCCTTGTAGTCAGGGACCCCCTGGTAGTCAGGGACCCTCTTGTAGTCAGAGGCCCTGTAGTCAGAGCCCCCCCCTTGTAGCCAGGGACACCTGTAGTAAGGGACCCCTGTAGTAAGGGGACCCCGTTTGTAGGCAGCACCCCCCTGTAGTTTAAAAAAAAAAAACATAACAACAAACAGCCACTTACGGTATGGCTCCGCTCGGCCGCTCCGACCGCCGGGCTCCGTACTGCACACCCTGCATAGGCGGCGCGGTTGGTGACGTCACCGCGGCCGCCTATGTCAGCAGTAGGGGCGGCGCAACGGCAGGCTGAAGGGCCTAACACCTTCAGCCTGCCGGGGAGGGAGATCCAGGGAGCGCGCGGTAGTGGCGCTGGTGCTCCGCTGACACCGCGCAACCCGGGAGGGAGGTCAGGGAACATTAAGTCCCCAGCTACTGGGCGGTCTCTGGGCGCTGGGGACGCATGTCCCGGGCGCTCAGGGGACCGATTGCCGCGGAACGGGGGGTGGGCCCGGTGGGAGCGACGGCACTGCTCCGGAACCGCAGCAGTCGGGGGGGCCCACCGGGGGATTTCCCCTGGTCCCCCGGCGGCCCAGTCCGAGCCTGCCTGGCGCGACTTGCCTGCAGTGACGGGCCGGAGGTGTAGCATGGTTACAAAATATAAAAATAGCAAGCTTGTAGTCAGGAACAAGGCAGGAAGGTCAGTATGGTGGCATTGGATTCGTGGTAAGAGAGGGATGCATACAGGTTATGGTACACGGTTATAAACAGGAACACAAATTCAGATAGCGTTTTTCACAAGCACTATTGAATTTTCCCCAGCATGGGAACACAAAAGAAGGGGTAAGATTTAAATAGTGTCAGTATCCAGTGACAGCAAATCGCCGACGTGCTGGCCCTTTAAATCTGACTGAACCGCGCACGACCTAAGAGGCGAAGGCACCTTACTTGGCCTGCAGGAGCGGTGAGTAATAGGTGGAGCTGTGAGTGTGTCCACGGCCTGACATGTGGATTGTGGTGCCACTCGTTACAGCAGGGGCAGCGGAGGTACATGTGCACCCATGACCCAGAGTGTGGGTCACGGAAGCACCTATTACGGACAGTATGTGTGAAAGAGTGTTATGCGGCAAACATTAGTGCATAGATTGTTATCCGTCAACATTTTAGCATTTTAACATGTTATGTGTCAAACTTTGTCTCAGCCATTGTATGGATTATATGGCAGTAGGCAGTTTCGCACCAAACTGTGGCGCATTCTTGATGAATTTTTGGCGCATTCAAAAGTGTTGTGTCTAATACAGACTGCGCCAAGTTTTGGCGTACTACTATTCATACACCAAGCTTAACACACCTGCTCCCTATTCATACCTGAGACCTTATAAACCAACTAATGAGTCACATAAAACTGTGGAGGGAAATTGGCAAACTGGGCACAACTAGTCCATTTTCACTTAGGGGTGTACTCACATTTGTTGCCAGCAGTTTAGACATTGATGGCATGTTGTGTTACAGTATTTTAAGGGCACATCAAATTTACACTTTTATACACACTGTACACTGACTACTTTACATTGCATCAAAGTGTTATATCTTCAATTGTGTCCCATTAAAAGATATAAAACAATATTTACAAAAATGTGAGGGGTGCACTCACTTTTTTAGATACTGTACATGTCGCCCCTAATTCCTAACAGCCCTCATCCTTCCACTGGGTAAATTATCTATGACAATTTAATCATGCCAGCTTTTATACTGCAAGTAAACATCTCATCTGGTACATCTCACCTGTTGTGAGTCAACAAATGAGGCACTCAATGATAATTGAGCATAAAACTAAAATGATGTATAATTTGACAAAGAACTAAGACCAACGGAACTGGTCTCTTAAATCTTAGAATATCTAACGACTCTAACATTAAGTTTGATCAACCTTATCTTGACAAAATAATGTTTTTTAAATGTTTTAAATTTTAAACTTATACCCCTCACCCCTGGACTTTATTTTAAAGGGTTTTTAACCATTTTTCAGTCAATTTCTTAACCATCAAAATTTTTTCTGAATCCTTTTGGGGGTTTAATTGGAATTTAAGGCAAGTAACAATTTTTCAAGGGCAATTTTCCTGAGTTAACCGGGGGCAATCATTTTTTGGGGAAAAGTATTATTTTTTAATCCTTTAACTTTGGCCCATGGTTGGTTGTTGTGCCAAATGGCTTCAATATTTTCAGAATCGCTAAACTTGGGATTTTTCCGCGCAACAAAACACTTCTAATTTAGGAGGGAAAAGGTCCCGGGAAAAAGAAAAAAACATCCAAGGTAGGGAGTCTGTGGGCCGGGGGAAAATGCCCCCTTGTTTGGGTGCCAAGGTCCAAAGGAGGGGAAATGTTGGCAGAACTTTTCGAGCAAGGAAAGGAAAGGAATGTGCTTTAAATAGCCACCCGGTTTACATCACCAAGTACAGAATGGGCATTCTGCCCTGAACTTCACAACAAGGCAAATATTTAGGCCCAAAATGGCTTCACCAGCATGGAAGACCACCACCTCGGGTTTCCACTCCTTTCGACTACAAACAGAAACTGGAAGGGTTCCAATTTGCGGCCGCCTCATCGAAATTTGGGACAGTTTTGAAAGAAATTGAAATGGCCATGGTCCGGATGAGGGGTCTCCGATTTCCGCTGCGGCAATTCAGATTTTTAAAGTCAATTTTGGAATTGGCTGTCAAAACTGAAACTTTTGGGTCCACCGCCTTTTTATAACGTTTTTCAGCCTGGTGGTGGTGTGTCATTTGGGTTGGGAATTTTTTTTTCTTTGCAATTTTTTTGGGCCCTTGGTTCCAAATTAAAAAATGTTGCAAAAACCTTTAAACATGCCCCACAAAGAATTTGACAATTTCCCCGGAGGGAAAAGGGGGTCAACCCTTACTTTTGGGGCCCATGTTGTACCAATTTTTAGTGCCGGTGTGATTGATAATTCTTTATACCACTTCCCACCAATTGAAAAAATAAATTCTTTGAAAAAAGGGTTTATGTGAACCATATTTTGGTAAATGTAAAAATTTACACTTTGTTCCCCAAAAAAAGAACCCTTTTGATCCTTGGCAGATTTAATCAGAGAAATCCCTTTAAAAGTAAAACATTGGGCATTAGTTTCCTTTAATAAACTGTTGTTCCCCCACCCCCAGCGCACCATGCGCCCAAACCAGAACCACACTCCCACCACCATGCTTGACTGTAGGCAAGACACACTTGTCTTTGTACTCCTCATCTGTTTGCTGCTACACACGCTTGACACCATCTGAACCATATAAGTTTATCTTGGTCTCATCAGGACAGGGTTCCAGGGTTTGCGGGCTTTCTTGTGCATCATCTTTAGAATAGACATCCTTCTGGGACGACAGTTATGCAAAGCAATTTGATGCATTGGCATATGGTCTGAGCACTGACAGGCTGATCCTCCAGCCCTTTAATCTCCACAGCAATGCTGGCAGCATTCTTATGTCTATTTTGAAAAGACAATCTCTGGATATGACGCTGAGCACGTGCACTCAACTTCTTTGGTCGTCCACGGCGAGACCTTTTCTGAGTGGAACCTGTCTTGTTAAACAGCTCTGTTTTTTTGGCCATCGTGCTGCTGTTCATTTTAAGGGAATTGGCATAAGTAATTCTATTTTTCAGATCTTCAGATAGTTCTTTGCCAGATGGTGCCATGTTGAACTTCCAGTGACCAGTATAAAACAGTGTGAGAACGATAACACCAAATTTAACACACCTGCTCCACATTCACACCTGAGACCTTGTAACACTAATCACATGACACCGTGGAGGGAAAATGGCAAAATGGGCACAATTTGTCCATTTTCACTTAGGGGTGTACTCACTTTTGTTGTCACCAAATTTACACTGTTATGCAAGTTGTGGACTGACTACTTTATATATATCACAAATAGAAAAACAGGGGGCGCACAATAATGAAACAAATAAAATCTGGTAAAACACAAAATGAGGTATCGTAATGTGCTCACCTGGAAGAGTTGTGCTAATAGTGTAGAGGCACAACTCTCATGTACACATACAGGGTTTTCCGTTCAAACCCAGCAACAACAACACAGCAGCCGCGGGACCTCGGATCCCACACGTTGCCCTGCAGCGGTGGGGAATATCTAATCAAAGCAGAAAAAAGTGCGACCCAACGCTCGTGGAGGTAAGAAGTCTTTGGGATGGACAAAGTTAATTAAACTATGTCTTTATTGTATAAACCTGCTAAGGAGTGTTACGCCCTGCACAATTAAGAACAAATATGTATAAAAGACTTGGGGGCAGCAGAGAGCAAAAACCTAAACTACGGTTAGGGACTTACTGGGATGAGAAGAGCCAGTCTAGATGACAATTGTTTGTTCAAGATGGTGAGTCCAGAAGATTGTTGTTACGGGGTCTAATTCATTATCTATATACCTTATACTTTAATCCAGTTGTTTAAGGGTATTTTGGCAGTCAAGTCTGTAAATTGAAACAAAGTGTGGTAGTGCATCCTCTGGACCACCACAAGCGAGGGTATTAAGACACGCCAGGGAGCGGAGTCTAAGTAGGTTCGGTTTTCACCAGAGCCCGCCGCAAAGCGGGATGGACTTGCTGCGGCGGATTGCTACCAGTTCGCTGCCCCTGACGTGACTTGCTTGCGGTGGCTGCCGAGGTGTGGCGTGGTACAGATTCGTAAAGCAGGCTCGTAGTCGGGGACAGGCAGAAGGTCAGGACAGGCGGCAATGGTTCGTAGTCAGGGACAGGCAGAAGGTCAGGACAGGCGGCAGTGGTTCGTGGTCGAGGGACGGAGGCAGAAAATACGGTACACAGGATAACGCAAGACACAATATGGAACACTTCCTCTCAAGGCACAGGGCACTATTGATTCGGTAAGGTGCTAAGGAAGGGGCAGAGCTTAAATAGGGTCAGCACCTGGTGAGACCAATCACCGGCACGCTGTCCCTTTAAATTTGCCTGTAGTGCCGCGTGCCGGGACGGAAGCAGGAGTGTAGCGAGGTAAGTGGGACTCAGAGCTGCCGTTGCGCCCGCAGCCCGAGTACGCTGAGGACGCTGCGGCGATGCGGGTGTGCCTGCGACCCAACACGGGGGTTGCAGGGACACCCGTAACACAAAGAAAAATATCCATACGATATACTGTTTCCAAAATTTAATTTTCAGCTCATACATTTAAAATTAGTCAGTAATAAGCAGTTAACTGCACAGAATTTTTAGAAAGTGAACACATATTATGAAGTATTGAATAATGAAGTTCCTTTACCATCTCCTACAACCTCCAAGCGTCAGACAAAACAGCAGTCAAGCAGACTGAATTAGCAGCAGCTAGCACTGTCTGAAATATTTATACTTGCATTAACAGAACCTGTAGTCTACAACTCCTGATTTTAACAAAAATATTTTGTGCAATCTGCTTCAATGAAATGACTTGAGCTCCCAAGCTACAACAGCTGATTTGATTGTTTTTGCATGATTAGTAATATAGCAATTATTCTGGCTAGTACATGTGATTGCCATATATCCCAAAAAATGCACATAGCTTACCACTAATTGCTGCAAAAGGTAACAATTAGTGATAAAACGCTTTAGGTGTTTACTGCACTGTTCTCTGCCGTTCAGCCATTACTACAGCACAACTGCTACGCATATGAGCAGTCTAAGGGTAGGCATACATGGAGCTGTTTCGGCACAGTCATAATGCGACCATGACGCAGCCAAGAACAACAACTGCACTGTTCACCCGTTTTCAATTAGCTTAACAAGTTGTAGCATGGAGTTTCAGGTGAACATCCACAAAACCGCTTGGCCATTAATTAGCAGTGAGCCCTGATAAATATTGATCATTAATGGCCGCGCAGTTTTGGGGGTATATACCTGCGAATCCATGTGACTGCTCAGTAAGCTAATTGAAAATCCCTGATGCAGGTTGCCACATTAGCTCTTTGCCGTGTCATGGCTGCACTAAGTCCACTCTATGTATTCATACCCTGAAGGGTCAATTCGCGCAGTGATATCTCCTAGATTGCTTAAATTTCTTGCATGAACCTAGTGTTACTTTCCAAATGTTTGTTTAGCTCGGAACAAACTATTTCAAGCTGGACTGCAAATGATGTTTGGAATATAGATCTACAGTATTTTTGTGTAGTATAAAATGAATGTTTGATTTTTCATTAGAAAATGTATAATATTTTTCAGACACAAACACACATAGTTTTTTCTTGCCTGCAACTTCCACTAAGGGGAACTTACTGCAACTTTATGACTTTACGCAACTACCACTGAGTTAAAGGGGGTTTCTCGCTACAAAGATCATATCATCTTTAATGATGGGGACAGTAAAACAAAGAACTTTTACAATTGGTTTGTATTACCTAAATTATTTAGTATAGCAGCTATGATCTAATCTGTGTGTGTCTAGAGCTAAATCAGCAGCCTGAGGTCAGGCCACACCCCCTTTGCTGTGATTGGCTGACTGATATTTAGTTCAGCATGCTGGGACATGCCCCATGTGCAGGACACACCACATGTGCTGTGATTGGCTGCCTGCACTCTGTGCTTACTCCCCTCTGAGCTGTGAAAAAAAAAAGTGAAACTAGCTGCCTCAGCTCTGTGTGATGGTTATGTATGTATAATAAAGGCTGTCTGAACTCCTCTCTATGCACATCTCCCAGCTCTATGTGAAGGATCTTGGCAATTACTGAGTCTCTAGCTGCTAGATTCACTCTCCCACCATATAACACATCCTTATACATTCTGCTCCCCCTCTACCTTCTGCCTGATAATTGAGGGGGGAGCAGAGGGCATTTCTCACATTTGTTTCATCAGTTCAGGCTGTATGTAGAACTGCTTACACCAATTCAGGTGTTGTGATTACAATGAGCTTGTGCAGCCTGGGCGGGAGGTGGTAGCTCTGCAGACATGAGACCTGACCATCACAGAGCTGTGACATCCTCTCCCGTCTACTGCTCACACAGAATGATGATATCACCAGTCTTCAGTGAGGGAAGACACGCCTACCGGGAGGAGAGACATGCCTACTGGGAGGAGAGAAACGCCCCTGGATTTGAAGCTGTAAGAGACAGAAACAGTTCAAGTCAGTGAAAGCTTGTGAAAGCTTGTGATGAGAAAACTCTTTTAAGTAACTGTATTAACCCTAAAAGGGGTGTCCACTTTATATTGTTTTTATGTCATGTATATAATAGGAAATCATACCATTGTCTAATATACATATATTAAAAAATTCTGCCCTGTACCTCTATTATACCAGTGCAGTTGGCACCTATCTAGAAATACAAAGGGGTACAGCACACATTTCTGTCAATAGTAATGGCTGCTATGGCCTAAACATGACATCATGTCATTTGACCTTCTGGCATTTTAGTAGCAACAAAAAGTAACATTACATCTTTGAGGAAACTGAATAGGAATAATGGTAGAATAATTATTATGGTTATTTCAGCAACTTCTTCTGTGTGGTTACTTGTTAACTATTGTCCGGATGCTGTGTTGTTAATAAAGTCAACCGTATAAAAAATATAGAAAAATAAAACAAGAGAAGAATGAGTGATGGCTTCTCCACAGACACTGACAGACATGATAAGACGCTGCTGGAGGTAGTAATACTGGAGAAGTTCTGCTCCTCCATACACTACTGTTACTTGGATACCAGGGGTTACATGACTTGTGTGGTGGTCACATGATAAAACACTGCTGGAGGTAGTAATACTGGAGACGTTCTGCTCCTCAATAATCTCCTGTTACCTGGATACCAAGGGGTCACATGATGTTTGGAAGTCACATGGCAGTATTTTCCATACAGTTACTGCATGACAGCCATTACTATGGACAGGAGTATGGAGTATAATTTTTTTTTTCTAGATGAGGAACTACTGCACTGGAATAAAAAAAAAGGAACAGGAGAGGAATTTGTATTATATGTATATTAGAAAAGTTGTTGATTTCTTACTTTATACACATAAGTAAAAGCATTATAAACACATTATAAAGTGGACAATCCCTTAACTTCTTAAACCCAGGCCGGGGGAAAACCAAAAACCCGCGAAAATTTTCCGTTTTTTCCTCTTTCATTTCAAAAGTGAAATTTTTAAAAAAAATTTTAAGACGCGTGTTTAGGATATTTTTTAGGACGAAAATTTTTTTGGG